>JAJQQW010000023.1:29590715-29620329 GCA_025583905.1 Ia io
CAACCATCTATAAAAAAAGCCCGTTTAATTTTAAACCCCGCTAATTCTGGGTTTTGCACACCTTGCTTGCTTGACAAAAGGGGGGTTTAAAACCCCAGCTTCCAACTGAACCAGGGGACTCACAGAGGGAATTTTTTCCCGTGCTTTTCCCCCGGCTAAGGGGATTATTTTCCCCCTGACTCAAGCTTCCAATAAAACTGGAGATTTAAACCTTTTAAAATTACTGGGGCCCGGGTTTCTTTCTTTTCTGTAAAAACTGTTTTCCCCCAAAAGGGGCCCCTTTTAAAAAATTCCCCAGAGTTTTCTGGGAAACCCCCGCGGGGGTTTTTTATCCTTTGGGAATTTTAAAAATTTGAACAAAGGAAATTTCCCTTTTTTGGCCCCTTTTAAAAATCGGGCCCACAACCCGGGCCGCTCGTATTGGCCCCCCTGCGGGGGGGCCCCCGCGCCCTCCGGCCAGTTCAATAAATCCTTGCCATTTTTTTTTTAATCAATCAGCAAAACCCCCCGGGGCTTAAATTTTTGACTCCATTTGACCCCACAACATGGGGGCCCCGTCACTTCCCGCAGCTCAACCCTCAAGCCCCCGAGGAAAGTAAGGGGAAAAAGGAGTGGGTTTTAAATCTGGGGGACAGAAGTGCAGAGGGAAGTACCAAAGGGGGACCTTTTTTCTAAAAATTCCCCCCCCATTGGGGGGGTATTGAATCCAAGGTCAGAGACCAGGGGGGATTTTTTAAAAACCCTGCCCGCCCCTCCCCCCCTGTGGGTCCATTAGGGGAACAGTTTGGGTTTCCCGATCTTTCTAAACCTCTCAAGCACCTCCTGGGGGCCATAGGCCCAAAGGGCCCCCGGGGGGAGCCAGATGTCCTTCTGTGAGCAGGAAGGGGGAACTTAGACAATAACCCCGGGGCTGAAGTTGTAGAGGTTTTTGAAAATTTCACAGTGGTGGCACATCTTAGGAAGTGGACGAAGGACGGAAAAAACCTTTTATTTTGGGCTTTTTAAAAAAATTTTTAAAATTATTTTTGAGAGGGAAGGGAGAGGGGGGGGGAAAAAGAAAAAGAAAAAAATCCCATTTTTTTTTAAAAAACTTTTTTTAAAAAAAATTTTTTAAACTTGTTGTTTAATTATTTCAATTGTTTCTTTCCCTTTTTTTTCCCCCCCAACCCCTCCACCCAAAATTTTTCCCCCCCCCCTCTGCCCTTTCCTCCCCCGGGTGTCCTCATCCATATTTAAAATTTTTTTCCAGTCTCTTTCCCACCCCCCCCGGCCCCCCCCAAAAACACCCTTTCCCCCCCGGGAAAAAAACAATCCCTCCCATTCCATCCCCCGATTTCCCATTTATTCAACCCTTTTAAAACCCTTTTCCCCTTTTTAATTCACTTGACTTTTAGATTTACTTGGTTTAAATTGTATTTTTGGTTTCAAAAAATTTTTATCTTTACTTTTTTTCTTCCTTTTTTCCCCTTTTAAAAAAAAAAAAACCCTTTTAAACATTTCAAATAATACGGTTTGGGGGTATAACTTTCCCTTTTTCTTTTTCTTATCCTTGGGGAACTCTTTATCGCCCCAATTTTTGAATGATACTTTGCGGGGGAAAATCTTGGGTTTTTTTTCTTTCATTCATCAATTTTAATATTTCCCTTTCCAACTCCCGTCTGGCCCCCAAAAAGTTTTTGTTGAGAAATCAAACTATAATTAAAATTTGGGGTTTCCCTTGTAGGTAACAACTGTTTTTCCCTTGCCTTTTAAAAGCTTCCTTTTCTTTTGCCCCTTCCTTTTTTTTAGGGTTTTGCTTTGTTTGGGCCTCTTTGATTCCTTTTGTTTGGGTTCTGTGAGCTTTTCCCACCTTTTTTTTTCTTTTACCCGGGGGGGAAGTTTTTAAGGCAATTTTTTCTTTCCAAAATTTTCATGGGGGGTTTCTCCTCTCTTCCGGGACCCCCCTAAATTTTATTTTTGGATTCTTGGGGAAATTTCCCCCCCAGGCTTTTTTACACTAAACTTCAACTTTCTGAATTCCTTCTCTTTTTGCTTACCCGGGGCATGGCCTTTTGCCTCTTTTACCAAACTTTAAATTGATTCTCTTCCCATCTGCTGTTGTTTTTCTTTTTAAATATTTTTTTTTCATCCGTGTATGTTTTAAATTTTTAGGTTTGGGGGCCTTTTTTATACCTTGAGGCTCCCTTAAACTTTTCGCCTTTTTTCCCGGAAAATTTTTGGAAAAAAAACCCTTTTTAACCGTTTTTTGAACTCTATGTCCTTCCCTTTGTTCCCCCTCCTTTTTTTTTGTTTGTTATCTGTTTTCCCTTTTTCCCCCCTTTTCGCCGGGTTCCCTATTTGTGGGGAAAAATTTGGGGTACTAATTTTCCATTGTTTAAGGTTCCCCCCTCCATTTTCCTTGGGGGGCACTCTTTTGGGGCCCCCTTTTTTGGACGTGTGTTTCACCATGTTGAGGGAAAAAATTCATTTTTTTTTAGTGTCACGGAGGGAAATTTATTTCCGGCCCAAAAAACTTTAACCCCCTTTCAAAATTTGGGAAAATTCTTGGGGGAAACACGTTTTTGGGCAGGACTTGTTTTCCCGTAAGGGTTTTGGGGCTCACTGAGGGCTGCCCCTTAATTTTCCCCTTTTGGGTTTTTTGAAATTGTTGTCCCTCCCACTGGGTCACGGTACACAACTTCGGGTCTCCAAAACGGGTCGGCAAACTACTTTTGAGACTAAGCAAGAACACAGTTTTTTCCTATTTCTTGGGTTTTTTGGGTTTGGGGCAATGCTGGAGCTTCATTTTATTTATTTTCTTCCACCCGGCCAACCCCATTAATGCCAAAGCCCCCGTGTGGGACCTGGGTGGGGTTTTTTTAAATTCGGGGGGTCTCGGGGGGGCGGGGGCCAGGATTCACTTGCAGGCGGGGGAAAAAGGGGTGGGGTGTCACCGCGCTTTCCTTTCCCCCAACTCCAATTTCCCCCTTCCCGCGCTTTCGCAGCAAAAAAATTCGGGCACCCTCGCGAAACACTCTCCTTTCAACCATGGCCACGCCCCTTTCCCTGGCATCTTTTCCCCACAGCCCCAAAACGGGCCTCAGACCTTGGGGAACCCTTTCCCCTTGGGGTTGAAAAAAAAGCCCCTGCCCAGCGCCCCCACCACCCAATTCGCAGCCCCCACCTCAGTTTTCACTTTTGGGGCCCCTTTCTCTTTCCCCCCTCACTGTAAAACTCCATCCAGCCATTTTTCCTGTGTTCTGGGGGGTAATGTTTTTCTTTTCGTTGTATTTTTGAAATTTTTTGTCAGGCGCAGCTTAGTTTTTCCCTTTCCCCATTTTGGTTCTCCCGAAAAACACATTGATAGAGAGAAACATCCATGGGCTGCCCGGGAACCCCGTAGGGGGATAGGTCTGCAACCACATTCCCTTATAAATCCAACTCGTCGTTCACCACAATCCAAACCGCCCACAGACAAACCAGCCAGGGCGGAGGGAAAACTATAGGATAAGTAAATTTTTGGGCTTTGTCTTGGGAGGCTGATCTGGGGCGAGGGGATTGCTCAACGGGGGCCCCGCACAGCCCACCCTTTAGGGGGTTTTCTCTCCCCTTTTCCCAACCCATGTTTTGTGCTAGGCAATAACTTTGACTAATGGACTGGGGTAAGAGAAAACCACCAGGCATTAGGACCGGGTGTCCACACTAAACGGGGAGCCCTAAGGGGGTGGGGGTGGGGAAAGTGTAAGGTGTTTGCTATTTCTCAAAAATTTCAACGGGTTTTTCAATTACTCAATTCTGACAGGGGGCGGCCTTTGAGACTTTGCCCTTATTTCCAGGGAGAAGGGACCCCCCTTATGAGATCAAACAGCTTACCTGAATTATGCGGGAAACTTTGAACTTGTATCCCCCCGGGGTTAAACCCCACTCTGCGGTCCGGGAATTGGCTTTAAATTTTTTTTCCCCCCCTTTATTTCCCAGGGACCTGTCCCACCTTGGCTGAAAACCATTTTTGATTTCCAGTTTTTATTTTTTGCAGGTTGGCAGGTTTGGTTTGATTGCACCTCCACATCTTTAATCACAACACCTCCTACCAAATTGTGGGGGGTTTTTGGGGTTATTTTTTCAGGAGTCAAATTTCCAATTTGATATGAAAAAAAAACATTTTATTTTTTCCTTTTAGTCACTTTATTTTTTTTTTTAGGTATGTCACATCCTTACCCCTATATTTTTTAAATTTTTTTAATTGATTACGGGGAAGAAAAGAGAAATATAAGAGAATATCGATTGGTACCCTGCTCCCTCCCGGGACCACCCACAAGGGGCATGTACCTAACCTACCAACCGGACCTAGGGGTTCACAGAGGGATCTAAACCCCCTAGAAAAACCACCGGGGGCTTTCTTCCCTTTTTTTAACCATATTTTTTTGCTATTTTTTTTGAATACTTTTTCTAGTTTATAAAAAACTCCCTTTTGCATATTAAATTTTTTTCCAAAATTTTTAATTCTTGTTTTTTTACAAACTTGGCCCACTCCCGGGACCCCAGCACATTAAAAGGAAATTAATTAAAAGAAACTCAAAATATTAACTGCCCCTTTCTATAATTAATTCAAACAAAGAAAATTAAAAATTATATAAAAAAATTTTTTAAATTGATAATAAATAAAAATTACAGCATTATAACAACAAAGACTTACAAAAACAGATATGATAAAATATTGATGAAACAATACGATAAATTTATTAAACTTATTTTAATATCCCCTGTTTACCCCATTAAAAAAGCTTACTAATTTCCTTTTTATAAAATTTACAACTTTAAATTTCCCGGCTCTTGGAACCGGAGGGAACAAATATAACGACCGTCTGAAAAGGGGGTTTTGGGAGGAATACCTACTCTTCTGGATTTTTTTTTGTGTTTATTAACAGGGACATTTTTTCATTGACACTGCTTTCTTTCAGCTTCAAATGTCAACAAAAAAGACCAAAACAGTCCCAATGAAGATTTAATCACAACCGTTGGCAACAGCTAGCACTTTAATTTTATTTGGGATTTTAAACAACTTTTTTTTTAAAATTATTACGAGAGAAAGGGAGGGGAAAAGAGAGAGAGAAATACCCCCTTTCCTACCCTCACCCCGGGCCCACATTTTATCCATTCCTCCTTTTTTCTGGGTCTGTTCTTTTTTCACTCCTATTTTTCATTATTTCCCCAGATATGAGAAACATTTCTATTAAAACACTTAAAAACCGAAAATGAACAAGCATAATGGTTATGGGGACAGGCAAAAGAATCATCTGTAGGGGTTTTTTTCTGGGGCAACATTCTTTTGAACCCAATTTTAAACCAACATTCCATTTACATTCAGCAATGAAAAATTCATTCGGATTGGGCAACTGGTGGGAAACTTTTCTTTTATAATACAAAAACATCTTTTTGGAACTCCTTTTTGGAAGCAGTGTGGCTATTTTTTTTCCATCAGCTCAGTTTCTACCCCGGTTTTTCCCCAAAAAAATTTTAATGAATTTATGCCCATGTTCGGCAAACTTGGGGTCGCAACCACAGGGCCTTTGCCCCTTTTATTTTAGCAAAGCCCTTAGGATACCCCAATTAATTAAAAAAATGACCTATCTAATATAGTTTATGTTAAAAATTTTGGCTCCAAAAGAAAATTTTTAATCGTTGTACTGTTTAATTTGGCTCGTTAACAAATTTGCTGACCCTATTAAATTTTTCACAACACTGTTTTCCCTTTTGCCTTATTATTTTAATAACATACTTTTTCCTTACACAAAATTTTCTTATTTGGTTGATCTGACCAAAGCACAATCTTCAATATATTTCCATGATTTCCAAATGTCCCCATCCCCATTATTTTTTTTTCATTTCATTTTGTTTTTGCTTTGTCTGGGAAAAAGCCTTTATTTTGTTTTTAGCTCTGACGTTATTTTCTCTTTTGTTGCCCAGGGGTTGGGTGCCACATCCAAAATCATGTCCAAAACAATCCCAACTTTTTCCCGGGGTCTCAAAACTTCAAATTTTAACAGGGACTTTTAATTTTTTTTCAGCAATTGAATAAATTTTATCAGTCTTTTTGTTTTTTCCATATATACCTTTTTTTTTCAATAACCCCATTGAAAAACTTTTTTTTTTTCCCCCCTTTTCTTTTTTTAAAATATATTTTACTAAATTTTTTACAAGGAAGGAGGGGAAAAGGATTAGAAAACTGGATGAAGAGAAACTCGATCAGCGCCCCTGCCACTCCCCAGGGAGTGCCCGCAACCAGTCATGCCTTTGACCGGGAAACAAACGTGGACCCTAACCACGCCCAATTCCTATCCCTGGGGCCAAACTGGCCCGGGCGAAACTGTCCTTTTTTTAAGATTTCTTGTTTTGTAAAGATTACCAACCTATGGGCCTGGTTTTATTCTGTTTTTTTCCTTTTTTTTTGGGTATATTTCATACAAACTTTTTTTTTTTTGGCTTGTAATGTTTTGAAAACGCAACTGTGATCCCACCACCTTTCTTGCTTAAGATTAAGTTTCATTTGAGATATTGGGGTTTTCAAATTTGGGATTTACCAGATTGAAATTTTTTTGGAGTTTCCCTTGGCAAACGGGATTTAAGGAATAATTTTTCAATCCCAAGAACACCGGGATATTTTTTCACTTTTTGTGGTTCTCCCATTTTTTAAAACACTTTTTTTTCTGAGCGTTAGGTGTAAAATGTTACATCTTTAGGGTTAAATTTATTCCTGATAATTTATTCCTTTAATGCTTTTTTAAACTTGACTGTTTCCTTTCATTTATTTTTTTGATTGTTGTTGTTTTTTTAAAGGAGAGGAATGGAGAGAGAGAGTGTAAACATAAAGCTGAAACAAATCACTCCTCCTGCACCCCAACCGGGGTTCTGCCACAACCTGCATTTCCTACCAGCAAAAAAACTGGGGGCCTGTCAGTTCTTGGGAAAAGATCAACAACTTAGCAACACCACTGAGGGCCTTTCTTCCTTTCTTATCAAAAAAAACCCCTGTTTGTATTTAGAAATGGAACGATATTTGTATTTATATTTTTTCCTGGGAAAATTTAAAATTTTTTTTTTTTACTACTTGGGCCTGCACATTTTCTTGCACCCACCATGTTTTCCCCGGACACCACCCTGCCCCGCCCTGCCCCCGCCTCTTGGGTCGGGCCCAAGGGACACCCACACTTGGAAAGCGCACTTTCATCAGGGGAGCGGCTGTCAAGCCAAGCGGCTCCAGGCCTGGTGGGTGCACCCTTCCCCCCACCCCAAAGTCCTTCCTTCGCAGACTCTGGCGCCCAGTCCACTGTCCAGGTGTTGACAGACCGGCAGGGCCTGGGAAATTTACCTGGGCTGAAACCCCCAAACCGCCAGATCCACAGTCCTGGGGTTCGGGCCCCCCCACGCCTCTCGTGGGGCAAAGGAGTGGGCGCCCGAGGGGGGGCATGGACAGGGGAAAACGGGACAGGGGGCTGGAGTGGGGCCTGTAAGGGGGTTGTTTTTCTCGCTCCGACCTCAAAAATTTTTTGGATCCTGGTCCACTCACCCAACGCAGGGCTCCACATTTTGACAGATTTCCTGGGGCCTCCAAAGTGGCCTTGTGAATCATCCAGAGCTTTCCCCCGTCTATATTTATTTGGGGTTATCTTAAAACAGGGATTGATGCCTTCTTACCTCCTCTCCAATCCTCCCTTTTTGCATAGGGTGGACGAGGGTCCCCCCCCCACTCACCGCCCCCCGCACCTGTCTGGCTTAGGCCTGCGTCCTCTTACCACTCCCACAGGTGGGGGGTGGGGGGTTGGGATGAGGGAAAACACGGCTGCATTGAGCTTTTTTTCCCTGTGGGCAGTGCTTGTCTAGCGAAATGGGATTCAGCCTTTTTTTGGGGTTTTCATATTATATTTTTTTGATAAGGTAGGTTGTTTATTTCTTTTAAGTTTAAATGAGACCAGACATTGTTCCCCCTTCACCCATATTTTTATTCCCTTGGCTGCCCCCTGCTTACCCTGAGGAAAATCAACCAACTACCAAAGGCCCATCGGATCCACACTCTCACAAACCGACCCAAACCTTTTGCTACGCTCTGAATTTTTTAAATTAATTTTGGAATTTTTATAGTGAGTTTGATAGCCTAAACTAGGTTGACTCATAAAGTTCTTTTTGTTACTTTATAATGTTTCTTTTTTTCCCTTACCCCTGTTCTGCAACTCTTCTTGCTGCCCTTCCCGTAAACTGCGAGAATGTAACAGTTCCCACAAACCTGCCAATAGGAATGCAAGAAGTGGACTCAGTCCAAATTGGGCAAAACTGCACAATACCCCTGCGTAACCAAACCCCTGATCCTGCCCCCTGACCAATCGGGGGCCCAAACGAACTTTCCCCCCTGCCCACTGCTTTGCCCCCCTATAAATCTTTGTTCCCCCCAAGCCTCTCCCCTTTTCCCCCCGCGGGCGCTGGTGACTGTTGGAGACGGAACTCGTGCTACAACATAAAGGTTCTTTGCTTTTGCTTTGGGGCTTGGCTGCTCCCTTTGGTCTTGGGATCATGAAATCTGGCATAACATTTGGGGGCCCGCCCGGGATCCCCAAGACCCCGGGGGGACCTCAGACCTGGAGAACCTGACGGCCCCCTTTTTTCCCTTTTTGTCTCTTGTTAGCTCGTATCGAATTTCTGGCAGTGCCCAAAGCGGTCTAGGTGGACGAAATTTTGGGAAAAGACCACGCAGAAGGAAAGGGGAAAGACGTTCCGATTCTCCCTTCGGGAGGACGTGTATTCCCCTCACAATCCTGAGACGAGGGGGGTCGCTCCTGCCGGTCGGGCGTGGGGTTTCCCGTCCTATTTTTGGTTTTGTTCCAGGGAGTTGGAAGACTGTTCTCTGGGGCCCTTTGTTTGTCTGTGTTTTGTGTTTCCTTTTTTATTCTGTGAACTTACGGGAAAGAAATTAGGGGAAAAGACTCAGCCCCTCCTGATTTGTGATTGCTACATTTCAAAAAACAAAGAACTTTTTTTTTAGGGCTTTTTATCTCTTTTGGTGCGGGGAGACTTCCAAGGACAGGGCTCACAGCCCCTGCAGGCAGAGAGATTTACAGGCCCTTTCCCCTTTGCTGGTGACATCATAGTCCAACGTGGAACTAAGCTGAAGTTTTTATTAACTCTCTATAGACCCCGTTAACCGTTTTTTTAACTTAGTGTTTTCAGTTATTATGGATCCTCATAGGGGACATCCCTGGACTTTCCCTTCCTCTCTCATCCTATTCTGATAGCACCCTGTAACTGGATTAAAGATCTTTTCTTTCAGGGGCCATCCAGGCTTTCAGCTTGCAAGAAATTTCCCTCCTGAGGAGAGGAGAGGGACCCCCCAGAAGGGGCTGGAGGCCCCCCTCCTGAAAAGTGTTTGTTTTGTGTTTTTTCGTGTTGCTTTCGGACTGTTTTTTTTTTGTCTTTTTGCCCTTGTTTTTTGTCTGTCAATTTGGGGGCCCCCTATGTGTGATTATTTGTTGAGTTTTGTTTGTCAAGGTTTTGTAAAGTTTTGTTTCAGTTAGTTGAAATCCTCTTAAGGACTTTGAGTGGTTCTTCCCTTCCTGTTTAAACCCTTTTACCTTATGATTAAATTTCGCGCTTTTTATCAAGTTCCTTGCAAGGTTTTGCCTCTCCGGAAATAACGCTCTATGTGTAACCTGCCCCCCCGAGCCGGACTGCAAGATGACTTTTTTCCCCCACAGTTCTCTGGCGACCCAGGAGTGGTTTTAACTTTTTTTTTCCCTTTAAAAACACTGGCCCCCCACTGCCTGCGGTGGTGGTGTCAGCGGAGCCAGAAAAAGCGGCAGCTGTGGCGGGCCACAGGATTGCGAGTCTATTAATCTTGTTTCCTTTGTCCAACAAAGATGCCATTTCTTTTTGCTGAAAAATGGTCAAGAATCCTGTCCTGGAAAATCGGAAAGGGAGCCCCCATCAGGACTTAGAGCATGTTTCCTGTTATCTGCTCAGTCCCAAGACTATAAGAATACTTTTTTACTAAATGGTAAAAAAAAAACAGATGTTTATTTAATATTTTGTTTTGTCTGCCTGTTGTAATTATTTGTTCATAGTAGAAATCTGTAAGAAGGAGGAGGAAAAAAAAAGTCACCCAGCCCCTTTAGCACCACTCTAAACCCTGTCTTACAGGGGGGAACCGAGGAAGAATTAATTTTTCCTCCCCTGTATCGCCCCCTAGGGTGCCGAGAAAACGCCCAATCCTCCCCCTCTTGGAAGCAGACCCTGTTCTTAGAGCATGGGGCAAGGGGCTCCAGGGAAGCCCCCCCTTATCAGACAAAGGGCTCAAAGGGGCAGAAAAACCCCCCCCGCCACTGCCTCTGCCACTGACTCCACCATTCTACCCCTGCAAGCCACCGGGTTCTCCAGACACGGGGGGAAATCAGCCCTTAAAACACTACGCCTTTTGCCACTATGACCTTTACAATTGGAAAGGTCAGAATCCTAAGTTATCTGAGAAGCCGCAGGGCTTATTGAAATTTTCTAGATCTGTCTTTTTCACCCCTCAGCCGACTTGGGGAAAGAATGTCACAGCCTTTTTCAGGTCCTATTTACAAACCCTCCCGGGGGAGGAGAGGATACTCAATGAGCACCCAAAATTGGTTCCGGCGCAGTACAGGAATTCTACCATCAAAAGCTCAATGATCCCCTTTCCCCCCCTCTAACTGGGCCGAATGGGATTCAACACAGCAGAAGGTAAGGAGAGGCCCGGTCTACCGCCCCGACCTAATGGGGGTCTCCGCATGGCTGCTAGGGAAACCAACTAATCTGGCCCCCCCCCCCCCCCAAGGTAGGGAAAGTTCAACAGGAAAGAGATGATCCCCCCAGCAGCCTTCCATAGAGCGAGTCATGGAGGCAATTTCCCTACCCATACCCCCATGGACCCCAAGGCTCCCGAAAGCAAGGGGGCTGTTGTCATGACTTTTGAAAAACCCAAATTTGGGTGAAGACATTAGGAGAAAATGCAGAAGGTAGATAGATTAGGAAGAAAAGTCTGCAGGACTTGCTGATAGTAGCCGAGAAGGTGTAAAAACAATCGACCGCCTGGAATAACAGGCGCGCTGTGGCGCTCCAGCAGTAAGCAAACCGAGACCTAGCTAAGATCCTGCTCACCACCACCAGGGACTTTTTCCAGAACGAACCGCCATCTCCGCGACTTGCCGGCAACCAGGAGGATGGTAAGGGACAGCCCGGGCGGGAGGCGGAAGCTGCAGAAAGATCAGTGTGCTTACTGTAGGGAGATTGGGCACTGGAAACAAGAGTGTCCGAAAAGGGGCCAGAAAAAAGGGAGGCGAAGCAAATCAGTGAAGGTCCAAGAGCTAGATGAACTGAGTGATTAGGGAGTCGGGGTTCGGACCCCTCCCCGACCCAGGTAACTCTTAGCATGGAGGGGACCCCTATTGACTTCCTTGCCCGACACTGGAGCGCAACACTCGGTCCTCCGTACGCCTCAAGGAAAATTACAAATAAGAAGTCTTGGGTGAAAGGGGGCAACTGGTATGAACCAGTATTCATGGACTACCCAAGAAGGGTGGATTTAGGGACAGGCCGGGTATCCCACTTTTTTAAATGGTAATTCCGGAATGCCCCTACCCACTGTTAGGACGAGACTTGCTCACTAAGATCGGAGCTCAATAACTTTCAGACAAGGGGGGCCTCAGGTTACTGATGGCGAGGGCCACCCCCATTCAGGTCCTGACCATGGGGCCCTGGAGGATGAGTACCACTTCACCAAAAAGCCTCTCTGTAGAGGACACATGGAGAATGGTGGTGGGAGTTCCCCACGGTTTGGGGCGGAGACAGGGGATGGGCTCGCCACCCACAGGGCCCCAGTCCTGGGAGAGTTAAAACCAGGGAAGGCCCGGTGAGAGTCAATAGTACTCCATGCCTCAGGAAGCCCGGAAGGGAATTCAGCCAAACATTCAGAGACTGAGGGGCATAGGGGTGCTGGTCCCCTGCCAGTCTGCCTGGAACACCCCCCTCCTGCAGTCAAGAAGCCCCACACGAATGACTACCAGCCGTACAGGACCTCCGGGAAGTAAATAAAAGAGTTATGGACATACATCCAAAGGTCCCCAACCCATACACTCTCCTAAGCTCTCTGGCGCCCCTCCGTGTCTGGTATACTGTGTTAGATTTGAAGGATGCCTTTTTCAGTTTGCCGCTGGCACCCCGCAGTCAACCCCTGTTCGCCTACAAGTGGCATGACCTGGAAGAGGGCTACAGCAGACAACTGACATGGAACCGGCTGCCTCAGGGGTTCAAGAACTCGCCCACCATCTTCGACGAGGCCCTGCATGAGGACCTGGGTGAGTACCGGAGAACACACCCCAACCTCACTCTCCTTCAGTATGTGGACGATATCCTGATTGCAGCAGACACGGCTGAAGACTGCAAGCAGGGGACAAGGGACCTGCTGGCCTCCCTGGGGGCCCTTGGGTACCGGGCTTCTGCGAAGAAGGCCCAGATATGCTTCGAAAGGGTGATTACCTGGATACATCCGGGAGGGTGACAGCGGTGCTGTCAGAAGCGCAGAAAAGAGACGTTTTTAGAAAATCTAAACCTCCACCTCCGAAGGGAAGTAAGGGAATTCCAGATCGCTGGCTACTGCCACCTCTGGATAGCGGTTTCCCAGAGATTCCAGGCCTCTATACGAGGCAACCAAGGAGGGAAAAGCATTTGAATGGAATGAGAAGAGAAAAAGACAGCCTTTAAGGCAGTTAAAGAAAGCCCCTCCTAAACGCTCTGGCCCTGGGCCAGCCAGACATCGATCCCCTCCATCTCTTCGTAGATGAATACAAAGGAATAACGAAAAGATGTCCTTTTACTCAATACCCTAGGCTTCCTGGAGCCTGCCCGTTGCCTTATTGGGTCCCAAGAAAGTTTAGACCCTGTAGCTGCCGGCTGAAGCCAGTGACTTAGAAATAATTGCAGCGACAGCGCTCGTAAGTCTAAACGGCCGATATATCGGACCCTGGGGCAGAAAGCTATGAGCACAAGACCCCCCATTCCATAGAGGGAGTCCTTAAACAGCCAGCGCCAGGTGATAGATGGATGATCAACTCACGTATGGTAGCCCCATTAGCAGAGCCTCCCTGCGTCACCCCTCCGCACGACTAAGCGTTTTCCACCCCCAGTGCGCCCTCAGATCCGGCAACCCTACTGCCTGACCCCAACCTTAGCCGCCCCTACTACGTGCAAATCGTGACATTTTGCTTGCTCAACCGAAGACCTACCAGAACACCCCGTACAATCTACGTCTACCTGTTCACACAACACTTCGTACAACTAGCTTATCGGAGCCTGGAGTCACCCCACGCTGAAATGTCGTCTGTATGGGCAAGCCCTCCCTCCTACCATCACCCCAATAACAACTTGGCCCTCACCAAGGCCCTACTCTAGGAGTTGGAAGAGCTTCAACTCTACACATCAGCCGGTATGCGTCACCACCGCTCATGTTCAGGGGACAGTCTACCATGAAAGAGGGTTACTAACAGCAGAGGGGCAGACTAAAAAGAATAAACAGGAGATACTCGACTTGCTCTCGCCTTATGGCTCCCTGCCAAATTGGCCATCATACACTGCCAAGGGCACCAAAGGCTGACGACCCAGGGGCCCAAAGGGGAAACCACAGGGTGACCAGGGGGCCAAGGCAGTAGCCCTTTCTCTGATTCCCCCACCATGGCCCTACACTCCCAGACCCGGGGCACCCATTCAGCCGGGATATTCCCTGGGGGAGTTACAGTGCATTAGGAAGTTTCCCCAAGCACAGGAGGAGAAGGGGTGGTGGTATACACCAAAAGGGGGAGCTAAATACTGCCAGACCAACTTGGAGTGTCCATGATAAATCACATGCCCCGGGTCCACTCACCTGGGGAAACGAAAATTAAAGGACTTAATCCGACACGCCAGAATTAAGATCCACCAGCAGGACATTAAAATAGATAGTTGTATCTGCCTGCAAGACCTGTAAACTCAAAAATGCGAGAACCGGCCGAGTGAAAAGGAACCGGGCTCAGGGGAACCAAGCCTGGAGCACAACGGAGGTCGACTTCACTGGGGTTAAACCGGGAAAGTATGGCTATAAATATCTTTTAGATTGTAGATACCTTCTCTGGACGGTAGAAGCATACCCAACTAAGCATGAAACAGCTCAGACGGTAGCTAAGAACTGCTGGAAGACATCTCGCCCAGGTACGGTTTTCCCGCTGAGATAGGGTCGAACAATGGACCACCCTTTTTCTCTCGGGTAACGCAGCAGTGGCCAAGGCCATTGGGGCAAATTGGAAATTACATTGTGCTTATAGGCCCCAAAGCTCAGGCAGGTAGAGAGAATAAATAGAACCCCTAAAAGAGACCCTTACCAAATTGACCATGGAGCCTGGCGGGGACTGGGTGGCGCCCTTCCATATGCCCTTTACGGGGTTAGGAACTCCCCCTACACCCGGGGTTTTACCCCGGAAGATATTTCCCCCCTCCCCCAGTATCCCTACTAAAACCATAATTTCTTGCAAATTTAAAGTCAAGAATCTGTTTCTTCCGTGAGACTCCATGAGGCGCACGAGACATTTGGCAACCTCTCCGACTATCTATAACTGGCCCATGCCCCACTCCTCATACATAAGCCCGGGACTGGTCTAGTCAAGAGACACCACCGGGAGACCCTTGAGCCACGTGGAAGGGTCCCTATGTCGTGGTGCTGACGACCCCCACCGCTCTCAAAGTAGAGGGTGTTGCGACCGGGGTCCATCACACCCACTTCGGCCCAGCAGACCCCTCAGCGATCCGGAAACTTCATCGCCCAGTGGAGCACTAGTCGAGACCAATGCAACCCGCTCACCTAAAGCTGCGACGTTCTCACCTGCCTGATGCTGGTAACCCCTGCTTGCGGCCACCCCCAAACCACCGGAGTCCTCACACCCGCTTCAACATCACCTGGCAGATCATGACACAACTCAGGAACTATACTTAATCAACTTCCCAGTTACACCCCAGAGACACTGATTTCCAGAACCCAGTAGACCTCCAGACTTTCTTTCCTGACATCCGGTACTTCCCCCGCATCTTCGAGGGTATAATGATCCAAAGGCCTCCGAACCTGTACTTCTATGTTTGCCCTGTTTAAACCCCCCTCGTCTCCGCCCTTATTGGGGCCCCCTTATAATCTACCCTGCTGCTGACCTTTGGCCCCTACATCATCAATAGATTAGTTTTGGGTTCATCAAGGAATGAGTATGGGTTTGTACAGATGATGGTGCTCACAAAACTCGGTATAAGCATCTACCAACGGAAGAAGAAATTGGGGGTACCAACCCACCCATGATTGGGCCTGTAAGTTCATGACAAGGGGAAGATAGAGCTAAACTAGGGTTGACTCCATGAAGTTCTTTTTGTTACTTTTATAATGTTTCTTTTGTTCTGTACCCGCCGTTCTGCAACTCTTCTTTCGTTCACCAGCCCATTAAACAACAGAATTTACATTCACAAACCTGCCAATAGAAATGCAAAGGGACACATCCAAAATGTAAGCAAAACGTCAACATCTTCCACCTCGTTAACAACTCCCCTAGAGACCTGCCTCCATTTACCAATGATGGCAGCACTACTACCCCGCCTGCACCACTGTCTTTCGAAACGGCTCTATATGGCTCTTGGGGGTCCCAACCTCTCTCTCGCAGTATACTGATTTGGGAGGCATCTAAAACATGTAAAAGGAGCTTTTTTCTTTTGCACTGACTCAAGCTCTCACCCGTGTTATTTCCCGGGATCACTAAATCTAGTGGCATATGCAGCAGATGTTAATCAACATTGCAGTCCTTGAATCTCCCTCTTTTTTGGTAACCAATGCCTTATGACACCAGTAACTCCGACGCGTCAAAGTGTACAGTATGTTCCAGGGCCCCCCGACAAAGGTCATCCTTTTTATTTACGTGTATGGGAATACAAGAAAAGCCTTTCAATTTAGTCTTCGGGCCAATCCTCATATCATGTGCACGGTCCGAATTTATGTATCTATCTCTCCAAGTAGTGTTGTAATTTGGAATAATCCATGCCTAGTTCCTTTTCTGCAATTATGGTTTGGGTTGGACATAATGATAGAGACATTTTTGAACTGTATGTTTCTTACCTATCTGCTTTATCTATGATTAGGTATATCCCTACTACCACATGTGGTGCTGATATTGATCAAGTAATATGTATGGTGGGTGCTTGTTCAAATGACTCTTTTGCAAGCATCCAGTTAGTTATGATTGATAATAATTTGTAGTGTTCGTTTATAATAAGATTGTTAACGTTAGGGGTCAGTTTTTAGGAAGATTGCATATTCCAAGCCTTGCTGTCCCCAGCGATATATAGAATACACTTGGCGGCATGAGCGAGCTTGGCAGCGAATTTATTATAATTAGTCCGATATTTGCTAGCTATTTGATGTGAGGAATTGTAGCATCTACGAACTAAACTGTGAAATGACGATGTACCCTGCCCCCCCAAGAAAACCCTGTGGCAGAAGAGCTGTTTGCGAGGTCAGTGGCTGTGGTCTCATAGTCCTCACCATAGTTTATCTATATATAAAATTGTGAAGCTGTAATGAGACAAGCCACACTTGCTGAACCGCTTGGCTCTTGGGTCGTCAGAAAAGGAAACCCCCGCCCCTCTATAACGCCATCCAGCCCGATTAAGATTACCCCCCAGAATTTTCCTCTTTGTGATTAAATATGAAAGAGCCGACCAGTAACGAAGTGCCGAGCTGTGAACAGGAAGGTCTATCTGTTGCACATTCTCCCCCCCTATCGATTTGGGATAAACTTCCTTACCCAAACTGCAACTTTGTGTAGACAGGTAAATCAGCCTAGCAATTGAGCACCATTCGGATATGACAAATCACCGTGCACGAGTCAGTTGGTGGGCTGGAGATAAGTTTGAGGGTGGCTGGGTCATCAGTAAAACAAGAGGGCGAAGCCTATACGGTGAATGGTGCCATCAACGCCTGCGGACCCAGAATTTCGCCACATAGGTTTGATTGTCGTTCTGAGAACCTACCCAATTATGGTAGTTAACCTGTATTGTTTTTACATCCCCGGAAGCCAGTCGCATGTTCCTACTGTGCATAATTGTTTGTCGGTCCCAACCCCTTCCACCCATTCCAGGTCCCCCGATCATAGAATTTCAAGGACCACTGGTGCTTTCATGTTAATCTTCTGTGTGGAATTGATAAAAGGGTGCTAAAATCCCCCTGGAGTTGTCTCACCATCTGTGGAACCTGGATACCCTAGATGGACCCACCTCCCGCTCTAGTTTCATAAATTGAAACGTCCAAAAAGTCTTCTCCCCACTCCGGATACCCATGGCTGGGTCAATCTTCTGTGGATTGGACCCCTCTGCCCCAGCCTTCCTCTGCAAGACGCCAAGTCTATTAGAAGCTCCTCCCTAAACCATTGGCGCCCTCTTAGTACAGGCTCGCTGACCCCCTTCTGTTCTTGCCTCGCGGCACCTCTTACCTATCTAACGTGATCATCTAGAGTACATAAACGTCATCTTCTCCCCTATCAACCAAGCTTTCCAATTGCGTGTTTGTAGTTTTCCTGAAAAACATAAAAAAATAAAAAGTTTCTGTGTAATTTTTTTAGTGTTAAATATTTGAAAAAATGGTGGTAGGATGGGAAGGCCGCGAGTAAACACGGCCTGTTGGCCCCTATACCAGACATCCGCATAGTAATCGTCTCCGCGATTTACCTGAAAATATTGTCGTGAATTTGCAATTATATATAAATTCCTTACCTTTCAAATTCAATTCCTTCCCAGAGTGGAGAATATATTTTTTCCCACTGAAATTTTTTGTTCTTAGAGAGAGAAAGAGGAGAGAATGATAGAAAGGATAGAAGAGAGAAAAAACATCATAATTAAGTGATTCCAGTCCTCTCATTGTTGCCATAACCACAGAGAGAGGAGAGCCCCAGAAGCTCCTGAGAAATATCACCGTCCCTGCCAACTTTTACCCTAGGAAAATCGGAGACCCGTGATCCTTCCAGATTTACAGGGCCCAAGGGCACTCTGCATACGAGGGCTACTGAGTCGACATTGGGCCCATGGATTTCCTTATTTTTATATTCTTTTAAAATTTTCCTTAAATTTTTATAAATATATTTTTTTTGTTAATGAATTCAAGAAAATAAGATATAAGACATGTATAGTTCAAGAAATATGACATAGAAATAATTAAAAGAAATCATTGAATATCATACTAACCACTGTTACTTTTCCCCCGCACTGGATGAAGTGGAAAAACCCACAATTACCTGTGGCCCTTGTGCCCCTGAACAAAAAATAAAAAAAAAAAAAAAGGAATGGAATTGGTAATGACCCCGAGGTTTTATGGGCCCCGAATGGCCCCACAAATCAAATCATGACCCCTTACGTATACTTGGGCAGACCTTTTATTTATTGTGAATTGGATGAGAAAATGAAAGGAGAGAGCGACAAAGGAGAAGGGGCAAACCATGAAAAGTCTTGTTATTAAGAACCATCGATGGCCAATTTCCCAAGTTTGAAAATTCGCAGCCCCTATCTATGTTGGGGCCCCCCCGCCCCCCCCTCAGGAGGGGGGATGGAATCCCAATACGATTGGATATTGCAATCGGGGTACCAGAACATTACTTCCACCACCTGAGCTCAAATGAACCAGGGCTCTGAAAATCATGGTCTTGTTAAAATTTCAGTAAAGCTCTGAATAGGAACAAACCCTTGACAAATAGTTTGCCTCCTATGGGGGTGTCCCATATTTCCATTATTCTCTATCCTTAAACTTCGCTGTGTTTGTTTTTTGGGGGTGATTTTCATAAAAGTTGAGGGATGGCTTTTGTCCTTAAAAACTGTCCCCTCCCCCCAATTCTCTTTTCATGTCATTCCTTTAGGATAGCCCGACCTTTGCCTTGTTTTTGTATTTTGCTTGTGGATGGTATTAGTATTGTGTGCTTTAAGGTCTCTTCAAGGCGTGCATTCCAAGGTTTGCCCGATCCTGTTTGTTGCTATTGTTTTTTTTGCTTTTAGATTGTTTTAAAAAATTTACCCAAATCTGGTTTTCCTTAGTAGATATTTATTATCCTTTCTTTGTAAAAAAATCCTTCCCCCATTGTTTTTTTTACCATTTATTCTAAAAATCCTCCCTTAGTTATATTTTTTTTTTTTTTTTTCTTATAATCATCCCTTTTTTTTTGGGTTCCCTTTTTTTTATATTATTAAATTGATGCTTGTTCAAATATTTGTTGTTGTTCCTATCTCGGTGCAATACTTTGGGTTTACATTCTTTTGTTCTGTTGTGCTAGATCCTGCGATGAATTAGGTTAAAGTTTTTATGAAGTCTGTATGTTCGAATTATCATTAGACACCCGGATTAAAAGTCCTCTTAGATTTCGGCATGTTGTTCATTCGTGAAATTATGTTATAAATCTTAGTAAAAGTCTGGTTATTTAACTTTTTTCCTCGAAACTTTTTTGTTTTGTAATTGATGTTATTGTGGCGTATACGTAAAATACCATGATATATAAGTATGAATATATAATTAACATAGATATATTAAGTATAGAAGAAACACATGTAGAGATTTAATAAGAAGCAGAGTGAAGAGAATAGAAAATCAATGAGAAAAAATCATGGTTTTTGCTCTTCCTCGAAAAAATAAAATCCGCCCGCCCCAACCAAACCCCTCTCCACGCAGATCTTCCACATCCTGGCATGGTCCCTCTGACTGGAAAGAACCTGGACCTTTAAGTTTGCAGTCTGAGGGCTCTATCCACGACCCAACCGGCTATGGCTACCTTGAAGTTCTTATTTCTTTGTTTAATATTGGTTTTCAGAAAAGAGGGAAGAGAGAGAGAGAGGAGAGAGAGAAGAAGGAGGAAACATCAGTGTGAGGGAAAACATCAATCAAGCTGCCTTCCTTGCACACAAACTAACGGGAAAATTTAAACCCCGCATACTGATATGGCCTTGCCGGGAAATTGAATCCTAGATCTTTGTTATACAACGATGCTCCAACCAACTGGAAGCAATACTGGCCAAGGCAGCCCTGTGGCTTTAAACCCCAATAAATTTCCAGTTTTTTTTGAAGAAGCCACTATGGCCAATGATACAAAAGCCACAAGGCTGCTGGAGGACCCTTGTTTTGACTGTGGGGTTTTCACGTATGTTTTGTTCACCCAATCTTTCCAGTCATCCTTTCTGAAAAGTTCTCCTTTATTTGTGTGGTAATACGTTTGCCCTCCAAGTAACCCTGATTCCCATTTCCTGTGGTTTCCCTTTGTTCATGAAATAGCTGTCTACTTACACGGGGATGGGGGAAAATTGCTCATATTTCTGCTCCTGCCAAATTTTCTAAATTTCACCACATAGGTCTTTTGCCTGTGCTCTCATTTGTCCTTTGTTGTTCTACCACAGCGTTGAAAAATCCATCTTTTCTGTTTTTTCTTTGGAAGATTCGCATAATTTTACCCCAAAATGCAATGGCCAAATGGGCTTTAAGGGGAAGAATCATTTGTGCAATCAAAAGAAATGGCCCTTTATAGTGACACAGTGGACCCACAGGGGTCTTCCCTTTGTGAAGGGTCTTTGGGGGAAGCTTCCCCCGCCTGACCTTTGTTACATTCATAACTAGAAACTCATTTTAATTCATCATGTTTTCTTACTGTTCCCAGTCCTTACCCGGGGTCCTTACCCTTGTTTTGGGTTATTTTTCCCTATTTTGGGCCAACGACACAGGTTGATATAAATCATTTCTACTCCGTTTTCCCCAGCCCACGATACCTTAACCTCTCTGGACTTTGCACCTTTGCCTCTTTCACAGTCTCTCTTTACTGAAAACCCAACGTTGGACCGTCCCCAAGCACCACATTGGAGTGCACAATTATTATTATATGACGTTGAACCCGTGTCTCTAATACAATTAATG
Organism: Ia io; assembly: GCA_025583905.1. Taxonomy (NCBI): domain Eukaryota; kingdom Metazoa; phylum Chordata; class Mammalia; order Chiroptera; family Vespertilionidae; genus Ia; species Ia io. Next base: position 29,611,693 of record JAJQQW010000023.1, read on the forward strand.
TTAATGGTATGAGCACCTCAAATGATTCTATAACGGACTCACATGGCCCAGTAAGGTCCTAAAAAAAGGGCCTTTGTGCGGGAAAACAATCAGTAAGAATTCCCCTCCCTTGTATCCCATCCTGTGCTTCTGTCCTTCCAGGGGTGATATTTTAATTGTGCCTGACACTTATGTACTTTAAAGAGCGATTTCCTCAGATCTTCTTCACTGTCTAGAAAATCTCTCTAGTCATAACTTTATAAATATTTATGTAAAGAACGTGATTTCCCTAACATCAACCTGTACTTCACCAGAAATTTTCCCTTTTTTCAGGTTGCTGCTGTGGAGCAGAGAAAATTTTAGACCCCGACTGAACAGAAGGGTTCTGTAAGAGTGTCACAGGCAAGAATCCCAAAGTAGCCTTGTCTTCCCCGAAGAGCCACCCTGTTTAAGTTGTGGGCTCGTCCCCTTTAGAAACATTTTCCCCTTGACTGATCTCAAGAAACACAACACGGGCAGAACTGTTGAGGTGTGGCGATTTGCAAAAACCGTTTTACTGCTGTTTTAAAATTTCACCAACAGCACGTGAAGACACTTTCAATACAGGTTGGACAGGGTCCATTTGCACCCCGCTGCAATTCAAAGTATCACAGAAATCATTTCACATGTGGGAGGTTGGGGATGGGTCTTTAACTGGGCAGGACATCTCCACCTAAAGGGGACTCAGACCAGGACAGCCAACAGCAATTTTGACGTGTGGGATTTCGTTTTTTTTTTTTTTTTTTTTTAAAAGGGGAAAAAAAAATTACACTAGAAAAGAATGTAAGAAAGACATTTTAAAAAAATTTTTTTTGGAGTTTGGGTTATGGAGGGGGTGGGTGTGAGATTGGTGTTTGGGTAATTTGTGGGAGTAGTGGATAAGGTGTATTATATTGATATTGTTTGTAAGGTAGATTTGTTTTTGGGGGTTTGAGGTGTATGTGTTTATAAGTGTCTTGAGATATTTAGTGATTATAGGTTTTAAGTGTGGAGGGGTTGGGTTTTTTAGGGGTAAGTGAATGTGGAAAGAAGCTTGTGTATTGTTAAGAATATTACCAATAAGTGTATTGTTTATGTGGAGTTTGAGGTGTTAATGTTATGTCCATAAAAGTATGAGTGGTCTGCTATATAGGTTTATTGAAGGTGTTTGGTTTTAAATTTTGGGGGAGGTATGATATATTGTTGAGGGTGTGGGATGATTAGTTGTATTTTATACAAGTATTGAGTGTTGGGTTTTGGATGTCAATAGTTTAATTAAGGAGCCTTAATGATTGGGCGTGAATGTGAAAATCTTTGTTTGGGGTTGGGTTAGGTATTATTAATGATGTTGGGGGGATATGATGTGGGATGTAGGTTTTGAAGTGTAATGGGGGAGGTGGGGGAGGGTTAAATTGGTAGCTAAAAGAATATGATTGGAGTGTATGGGTTTAAGGTTTATGGTTGTTGAGGGGTAATTATTGTAAAGGATGGTGACTGTACTTGGATATAGGGGGTTTTATGGTGAATTCCCAGTTGAATTGGGAAACTGGGTTAGTGAGAGGAGAAAGGATGTGTCCTAAAACTCCATAAGAGGATTTAGTTTTAAAGGTTGGAGGTTGTTTTTGATTGGTGTGTGATTGAGAAAAATTGTGACGATTGTAGATTGGTTTTTGGAAGGGATGAGTTAGTTGGGGTTTGGGGGGGTTATGTTATTGATGGAGAAAGTTCCCATTATTGGGAGGATATAGGTTTATAAGTGAATTGGATGCCCAGTTAATGTGGGAAAATCCTTTTACCCTAGCCGATTTATCCGTAAGGATGTATTTTTTATTTGAATTTAGGGAGGGTTGAATATTGGAGGGGGGGGTGAAGCTTATTCTTTTATGGGGGGGAGTAGAATGTAGAGCTGATTTTGTTTAGAGTTTTGGGTTGATCTGTTCCATTGTTCTTTTTATCATGTTCTGTAATTTAATAACCCTCCCCTCACCCCCCCCAAAATGCCGTTAGTTTAGGGATTGAAAGATAGAAGTACCAAACCTGGTGTTCCCAAGAATTGCTTTTATATACTGATTATTTTGTGTTCCTCTTTGGTCCCTTTGGATATATTAACGGCAATGGGGTAAATTACCATGTTTTGACCCTAATTATGGTTATTATATGTTCTTGATGGTCCATATGATGGAAGCCATCCCAGGACAAAAAATTCCTGGAATCGAACCATATCTGTCACCCCTCGTAAATATTTCAATAGAACCCCTACTATTTGTAATTCGGCCCCCCCCCCTTTTCCCTTCCACAGATTATCCTTATTTTCCCATGATTTAACATTCGCATTTGTCATATATAGATACTATATTGATTTGTCGAAAGTATTCTGTTGTGCCTTTAAATTTATGTTTTCAGAAAACTTAAGCTGTGGGATTTAAGTGTAAAGTGACATTAATAAGCAATCTATGATATGTGGTGTGTTTGTCAAAAATATTGGAATACCTTTATTCAAATGTAAAGTAATTAAAAAAATAATGGCCATCTTTTGGGATGTGTTTTTCTGATAATATTCTTTTTTTAAAAAATATATATAATAAACATATGTTTATTTATTGTACAGCTAGATGGGTAAAAGATGTTAGGAAGCGATAGGACTGTTAAGAATAGGTTACAAACATCCAATCAGCATCCAGATCTCCCCTGCACACACTTCTTTCTTGCAGTGTGCCCCCCACAAAAACCAAGCCTACATCCCATGAACGCGAAATTGATCATGGACGCTTATAGGTCTGCCAAGAACGCTGTGCTCTGTTTATCCACCCTGAAGCCAAAAACAGTATGGCTTCTGACAACATAATTCCTATCATTAATATAACAAACCGTCAAAATTGTGTCCATTTTTAATAAATATGTGTGATTATAGTCCCTACAAAAGGTCTGACGCCAATTATTCGAGTAGAATTGTCATTGGTTCCTACCGTAAGATTAATCTAACTAGCAGTTAATTGACCATCAACCAGTCAACCCTAATCCCCATAACACGATCATCAGATTGATTATGCAAAAATTGAAAGCAAGCCATTGGGCAAGCTAAACAGCAAACCATAGGCCAAGCCCAAGCCCAAAAGGCCCGCAACCGCCAAGTCCCAACAAGGCCAGTCCAAAAGGGCCAAAAGAGACCCAAACAAACTGCCTCTATCCCTGGCTCCGTAAATGCCAATTACTCGTACCCCGACACACCAGAACTAATCCTGGATTTACATCATCACCTCCCCACAAGGTCCCCCCTGGCCAATCTATTTTCACCGTGGAATCACATGACCGGCTCCCACATGCCCCCCATCCCCCCTTGAGGCATACATCAATCACTTCTGGCTTCCCCATGCGCTAAACCCAGCTCCCTTTTCAAAATAAACTACAAAATACTACAGATTGTACCCCGAAATATAAAATGTAAACCATTATACCAACTCCGGGCTATGTTTTCCTTTGAACATGAATTCCCTTATCCATGAAAAAAATTGGTATAAACGATGAAATTAAGGCCCCATCTATAATCACCGAGATTCCCCACCCCAGTTGTTTTAAGCAATCTTTCTTAAGATATTAACTCTAGGAGTTATCCATGGTATTTTCCCAGTTGAATCCACTTTATCCTTCCAAGTTTTTTCCTCTTAGCTCCGTCATTGTGAATATCTCTAATTTTGGTGCACTCGTTTTTGGTACAATATACACGGCTCACTTTAAGTTACATTAATTGTACCATACTTTGAAAGATTTACCTAAACCTTTCACTAGAACCGTTGGAAATAGAAACAAGTCCTCATTTCTTTCAGACATTCGCAGATAAGATGTTCCGAGTTCTACAAAAACTAATATCCAAGAATGTACTAGAGACACGCTATACTACAACACCCTGATAGTTGTTTTGACTCGTAAGAGTTTGAATTCAGTTATTTATAACCACGTTGCTTCTAAAACGTCGTGTTAAGAATAGGCACAATTTTTTCCCCCCAGTGCACAAAAATTGGGGCCCCTGTTCAGAAAATATTCAGTCTTTATTGGAAAAACCCATGTAAAACCCCCCCACCCCTCTCTTCTCCTGATAAGAGGCACCAATTCCCCAAAAATATTTTTTCCCCCAGATCCCCCCCAACCCCCCCCCACCCCCCCCTGAGTCTGACGTATATTGGTGAAAAAATTTCCCTAGTTCTCAAGTTGTGAATTCTCAGTGCCCGACACTCCCATTTTGTCCAGTGGTTGAAAGTCCTCATTCATTGTAGGAATTCCTGAATTTCCCCAAATTATCAACGATACAAAAAACCGTGGACCCTAAACCCCCCTGGGTCCCTAAACCTCTAACCCCGATGCAATCCCTAATACCTAGCCCTAAATCTGCGGTCGAAATATCCCTAGCTAGCCCGAACCCTTATCCTAACCCCTAACACCTAGCGGGCCAAAACCGCAAGTTCTCTCACCCTATTACACCAGTAACTATAACCTCGAGGTTTGGTCATCACTCCCAGCTGGTCCCCTGGCCAAATCATCATCACCTGGGATCAATTGAGCCTGGGCCCACGATGGGGGGCCCCTTTTGCCCTTGGGGGAAAAACCTTCATCTCACCATCCTTTCCGGTTTAAACAGGGTGGGGGATAAAACACTGGTGTTCTCTCAAAATATCGCCTAACCCACATTGAACCCTTGGGGGTAATTATTAAATATGGAACGGTGTTTAATCCCCCAACCTCGGTATTCTATTGTTCTTTAGGGAAACATCGGATTCTCCTTGTTCATGGAATGAATGTTTTTTTACAGATATGAAGGGCCCTTTTGTTTTTTTTTTACGTTAGTTCCCTTGTGAATTGGAAGCGCGTTTTTCTTAAATATATCTTCACGAGTGGTTTTAGTCCATGTGGAATTTCCCGAGTTGGAGTTCACTTTTCTTTTTTCCGTTACTCAAGCTCCTTCATTGTTGAATTTTTCACCCAAATTTGGTTACAATAACCATGGCCTTTTTTTTTTTTACCACTTGAAAGACTATCCTACCTTTCAAAAGCGCTTTGGTTACAAATTCTCATATTTCAACATTTCAGTACAGATGTTCCGTTCTAAACCCGTATTCCCAATTTTCTAGAGACACTCTGACACAACGCCCTCGCCCTGCTGTTTGAGCTCAGAGTTTTCATTTTTACACGGGTTTTTCAACCAGCTTTTTAAAGCACTTTAAAAACACCTCTTGAAACATTTAGCCTAACGAACATTTTGATTTCATTGTGTTCCCAACACTTCCATACTTTTCTATAAGCTCTAGGAAAATTTAATTTTCATGTTTAAACCACTCCTTTTCCCGAAAACGCCAAATCCTATTGTGGGAAAAATAAATGGAAAGGGTGTCACACTCAGTTCTCAGCTGTTTGAAAAAGATTTCGCAGTGACAAAATTGTGCTGTTCAGATATTCAGTGTATTGGAATATGTTTTCCTAGTGGGGTCAAGCACATTCTAAATTTTTCCCAGTCTAGGAGTTGTAAATTCTCAGTGCTACACCCAATTTGTCCAGAAATTTGAAGCTCATTCATTTAAAACCCAATTTACTACACTGCCCTAACCCTGTCTCTAACCCTCAAAACCTAACCCTAAACCTAGCCCTAACCTGAGCCTGAACCCTAGCTAGCCCGAACAATATCCTAACCCTAACCGCAACCCGAACTCCAATCCTAACCTTAACACCAAACTAACCTCGATAAATCATCACTCCTAGCAGGTCCCCTGGCCAAATCATTACACCAGGGATCACAGGGGATCCCGACGTGGCCCCTCCCCCTTGGGGGACGCATCACTTCCGGGTTTAAAAAGCCCTAACCACCTTTATCAGAAAAGCCAACTCATTGTCCCTGAATTTTTAAAAGTAACCAGAGCAAACTGTTCTATCTTCTTGAACACGATTTCCAGGGCATGAAACAATGCGTTACAGAAATTAAGCCTTATACGATTTCCCCAGGTTTGAAGGACTTCTTAATATTCACCTAGTATCATTTGAAATTTCCAGAATTGGAGTCACTTTCTTCCAGAGCCTCAACTCCCTTTATTGTGAATTCCAATTTGGTTAAAAGGTTTTTTTCAAATATACCAGCCCCTTTTAAAGTTTTTACCACTTGAAATCTATCCCACCTTTCACAGCCTTTGGATACAAATTCTCAGTATTTCAAAATCAGTAGAGATGTTCCGGGGTAAAACGTATTCCAAGAGTTCAAGAGCCACTCTGACACACCCTGCTGGTCTGTTGTTTTGAGCTCTGGGGAAGGGTTTTTTTTTTTAACACGTGTCATACCGGCAATTGTAAATGCACATTAAAAACTACTTGGAACATAGCCTAACTGACATTTTGATTTCCATGGGTTTTCAATACTTTCCATCCCGTTACACTCTAGGGAAATGAATTTTCAGTTTTCACCACTCTTTTTTCCCAAAAAAAGCCAACTCCTTTGACGGGAAAAATAAATGTTACATGTCACACTCGTTCTCAGCTGTTTGAACAAGATTTCGCAGTGAAAAATTTTTGCGTTCAGTATTTATTTTGGAATAAGTATTTTCCCATTGTAAGCACATTTCTAAAATTTCCCTAGTCGGAGTTTTAAATTCCAGTGGGTTTCAAAACTCCAAATTTTCCAGTGATTGAGCTCATGCATTTGAAAACCCCAAAATTTTCTACACCTGCCCTAACCCGTCCTAACCCTCAATCCAAACCCAAACCCAGCCCTAACCCTAAACCTGAAAACCCCACCCCACCAAACCCTATATCCCTAACCCTACCCCAACCCAATTTCTCTAACCCCTGACACAAAATAAACTCGATGACATCATTACTCCTAGCAAAAACCCGGGCCAATCATTATCACCTGGGATCATTGGGCCCCCTAGTGGCCCCTCCCCTTGGTGCGTATCACTTCCGTTTTAAAAGCCTAACCACCTTTTATCAAAAACGACAACTCATTGTCCCTGAATTATAAATGTAACCGTAGCAAACTCCTTCTTCTTCTTTTAACACCCATTTCCATCATAAAAAAATCGCTACAGATATTAAGGGCCTTAATAGTATCCCCAGGTTTGAAGACTTTTTAATATTAAAAATTTGGTTACATTGAATTTTCCGATTGGAGTCCTTTCCAGAGCTCAAGCTCCCATTGTGAATTCCAATTTGGTTAAACAGCGTTTTTTCAAATATACCACCCTTTTTAAATTTATTACCACTTGTAAGTCTATCCTACCTTTCACCAGCTTTGATAAAATTCTCAGTATTTCAAAATTCAGTAGAGATTTCCTGGTAAAACTATTCCAAAAGTTCAAGAGCCCCTCTGACACACCCTGCTTTTCTGTTGTTTTGAGCCTGAGAGTTTTTTAATTTTAACACGGTGCCCATACCGTTTTGGGTAAAGCACATTAAAAACTACTTGAAAATACCTTACTGAAAAATTTGTTTTCCTATTTTTTCCCAATACTTTCATCTGTTTACAGCTCTGGGAAATGAATTTTTCAGTGTTTCACCAACTCATTTTCCGAAAACGCCAACTCCTTTTGACGGAAAAATAAATGTTAACAGTGTACACTGGTTCTCAGCTTTTGAAACAAGTTTGCAGTGAAAAATTGTGTAGTTCAATATTCATCATTAATTTATTTTATTCCTAGTGTGTGAAGCACATTCTAAATATTTCCCAGCCCTGGAGTTTGTAAATTCTCAGTGCTACACTCCAATTTCCAGTGATTGAAGCTCATTCATTGAAAACCCAATATTACTACACACTGCCCTTTAAACCCATCCCTAACCCTCTAATCCTAACCCTAAACCTCCCTAACCTGAGCCTGAACCCTACAGCCGATATTATCTAACCCTAACCCTAGCCCCAAGCCAATTCTCTAACCCTGACACAAAACTAACTCGATGACCCATACTCCTAGCATTTTCCCGGGCCCAATCATTTTCACCTGGGTCACTGGGCCCCCCCTAGTGGCCCCTCCCCCTTGTGACTCATCACTTCCGGTTAAAAGGCCTAACCCGCTTTATCAAAACGACAACTCATTGTCCCTGAATTATAAATGTAACCCTAGCAAACTCCGTTCTATCTTCTTTGAAAACAAATTTTCCCTTTATAAAAAATGCCTTTCAGATTTTTAAGGGCCTTTTTTGATGTATCCCTAGTGTTTGAGGCACTTTTTAGATATTAACCTTTGTATCATTGTGAATTTTCCCGAGTTGAGTCTCTTTTTTCCAGACCTCAAGCTATTCATTGTGAATTCCAATTTTTTAAACCGTTTTTTTCAAAAATACCAGCTTCTTAAAAAATTAATTTCCCCTTTAAAAACTATCCTACCATTCACAGGCTTTGGATACAAATTCTCATATTTTCAAAATTCAGTTTGAGAGTTCCGTGGTAAAAGTATTCCCAAAAGGTTCAAGAGCCACTCTACACACCCGCCCTCCTGTGTTTTGAGCTCTGAGAGTTTTTAAATTTTAACCGGTGTCATACCGGCTTTTTAAATGCACATTAAAAACACTACCTTGGAAAATAGCCTAACTGACATTTTGATTTTCCCTATTGTTCCCAATACTTTTATACTGTTCTACAGCTCTGGGAAAATGAATTTTTCAGTGTTT
>JAJQQW010000024.1:8613-30919 GCA_025583905.1 Ia io
AAGAAGTGGAACTGTCTTATTTATTTATAGCTTTTTAAAGAATAAAGTTATTGAAAGAAACTTTTAATCTAAATTGTATCCATTTTTATTACTGTAACATTATCCACATGGAACTTAAAAAGATTATAAATTCTTTGTTTAGTAACTTGAACATTCAGTCAGTATTTAATTAGTACGAAATCCAACCCCTATAATATTAATTAATGGTTTCCTAGTTGGATACTCAGGATATCTTTGGTTTTCCTGTCTTGTTTGTTACCTGGTAACATTTATAATTTTGCTAATGAACAAAATGAATCGACCAACAAAGTAAGATCCGAAGCATGGAGGCATGGAACAGACTGACATGCCTCGGTGTGGGGGTAGGGGGTCGAAGAGATACAGCAAAGAACTGATATCCCATGGACACTGGCAATAGGGATGTGAAGGCCTGGATGGGGAGGGTCTGGCTGGAGGAGGGTAAAGTGGGGGCGGGGAGGATGGCGAACATCTGTAATACTATCAATAATAAAAGTATTTTTTAAATGAAGAATTGCTAGGAAAAATATGTGCACATGCTTTCTGGATTTAAATTGTTATGGGATAGTAAATGCTATGACCTTTTTTATTTTCTAGTCTTAATCTTCCTCTTACTGTAGTAACTACAAAACTTCTTTTCTATCTAAATACAGTGTTCTAAAACTGAGACCCCACATATTCAAGGCATCTGTGAATGAGCTTAATGCAGTCTGTATAAACTGAAAAAATGGTTAGCTTGTGTGTGGATTCATTTTTCTAGGATACTTGGGTTTATACTGTCTATTATCATATTCTCAAAGGGCTCTATGGCTCTCTCAGAGGTCAAGGACTATGATTTCAGAGAGTAGCCGATATTTTGTGATCACATGACTGGAAAAGCACAAAACAAGTTACATAAAGTTCAGAACAGAGTTAGTCATTTCAAGGCATTCATTCTTGGCCTTTTTGGTAAGATTCATTTCCAGGAAAGAAATTAGGAGTACATCATAGCTGTTGTTTTTAGTCAATGTATTGTATAATTTTCCTTAACATACTATCAGCAATTTCCAGGACTAAGGAGAAATTGTCTCTAAAATCCTCTCCTCTCCCCCAGGTCTGTACCTTGGAAGTGTTGTTTCTCCTTTCCATACTTAACCAAACAAGACACTATAACAGAGCTGCAGAAATACACCTGGGTAATAAAACTACCTTGAGGCCATTACACATATAATCAGTCATCAGTTATCCAGTTTAGTAGAATGTTGCTTGACTCTTGAATTTGGATGTCCATTGCCTTCCTCAGATTTGGGAAGTTTTTTACCATTATCTTCTGGCAGTACCATTGTGCATATATTGGTCCACTTGCTGATGTCTCATAAGTACCTTAGGCTCTTCACTTTTTTCTTTTTCTTTTTAGCTTCTCTGACTGGATGCCTTCCAATGACCTGTCTTCAACTTTGTTGCTTCTTCCGCTGTTGAGCACCTCTGGTGTATTTTTCAATCTCCTCAGCTCCAGAATTTCTGTTTGGTTCTTTTTTTATAGTTTCTATCTCTTTGTTAATATTCTTATTTTTTTCATGTTTTATTTTCCTGGTTTCACTCAGTTGTCTGTGTTCTCATGTACATCATGGAGTTTCTTTAAAACTTATTTTGAACCCTGGCTGGTGTTGCTCAGTGGTTACAGTGTCCACCCACACACCAAAGGATCATGGGTTTGATTCCTGGTCAAGGGCACATACCTGGGTTGCAGGTTCAACCCCTGGCCCCAGTCAGGGTTTGAGCAGGAGGCAATCAATCAATGTGTCTCTCTTGTATCAATGTTTCTCTCCCTTCCTCCCTTCTCTCTAAAAATCAATGGAAAAAATATCCTCATGTGAGGATTAACAAAGAAAGAGTGTTGGAGCCCTGGAAGGTGGCTCGGTTGGAATGTTGTTCTGTACATGAAAAGGTTGTGGGTTTGATTCCAAGTCAGAGCACATACATAAGTTGTGGGTTCAGGGTATGTACAGAAGGCAACCAATCGGATGTTTCTCACATGGATGTTTCTTTCCCTTCCTTTCTCTCTAAAAATCAACAGAAAACATATCCTCACGTGAACATTTTTTAAAAAGTGTTGGAGTTGGCCTTGATTACAGAATTTTCATACTCATAAAAATATATTCCAAAATCCCCATAAATCAAAGGAAAGGCATCATTAAAGCAAGAAGCACAGCTGTATGTGGTTGCAGATCACTAGACCCAACATTAGGAACTACAGTGGGATAATGAGGTATAGTTTTAGCAAAGACCACAGGTGGGCACATGCAGAAACTAGGTTAAGGTTTTTAAAAAAAATTTAAAGGACAATTCTTGCTATCCATTATTTATTTTCTAGTAGTAACATTAAGTTCAAATGGAATACTTTATGCTGGTGGTTTTACATGCTAAGTCCTTCCCTGAGATAGGTGTTAGTTACCTTCATTTCACAGGTGAGAAAGCAGGTTTGGGAGTTAAGTGACTTAACTACTGAGGAAGAGATAGGAACCTACCTTCATCTTTCTGACTCCACAGTGTTCTCAACCACTATGACTGTTATGAACACACTTAGCTCCAAGAACAAAAAAACCTAAAGGAAAAAAGGAATCTAAAGAAGCTTATTTTTCTCACATGGGAACTCCAGAGGAGTTAGTCTAGGGTTCTTATCTTGAGGCTGTCTTCAAGGAACCAGGTCCCTTTACTTACCTTGCTGTCTTTAACATGTGCCTCTGACCTCACACCTAGTCACAAAATGGCTGCTATGTCCCAAGGCATCATATCTGCATTCCAGGAGAAAGGGGCTGCAGCGGGGGTGGGGGAGAGAGCAAAAGTCAAAAGCCTTTCAGAGAAGCCTTGCCTTTCTAAGAGAGAAGCCCTCAGAAATTCCAGACTACATTTCATTGGCCAACCAACTGTAGCAGGAATTGAGAATTTTTCTTTCTAGCCTTTTGAAAAGTAACAGGTATGGAAAAGTGAGGGATGGATGTTGAGTAAGCCAACTTCTATATTACATGCACAAATAACCTACACAATCATTCTGCCCAATTACATGCCGGATAAAATAGAATTATTAAGCCTAGCATAGAGGGCCCACATCACCTAGTCACTTCTTTTTGATCTGATATCTGTTCTCTTCTGCCACACTAAATTTTTTCTCACCCAACATGTACTTCTACAGAAGATCCCAACCCCCTCCCTCAGTGTAGTCAAGGTGGCTGCCTTCTGCCACTAAACACGTATTAGTGATTAGAATTGTTAATGAAAAAAAAAACCCCACTGAAGTCTGTAAAGAATTTTAGTGAGTTTATTTGAGCCAAACTGTCGACATATGCCGGGAAGCAGAACCTCAATGAATTGAGATAATGCTCCAGAGAATGGCGGGTTATATTTGTATTTATACATTGCAATAAAAGGAGGGACATAGGTGGGTTACATGAAATTCATTGGTGATAGATTAAGGAGGTGGGATAAAGCAAAGCTGGGGAAACCCCTGGGATTGGATAAAAAGTAAAATGATGGACACATACTTAGGTTGGTACAGCAAAAATTAACATGATAATGAAGGAATCTGAGGCATCTGTCCTGGCGCCCACCACATTTGGTTGTGCCCCAGGGGCTCCAGAAAAAGGGAAGTTACAAGTTACCCAGACATCTCACAGATATGTTATCTTAGAGGCAAAAAGGCAAATGGGCTCAGGAAAGATCTAAGTTGATCTTTGTCAGGAAAAATATCAGCCTAGGACATGGCTACCCACTATAACCTGTTTGTAGTTAAATATTTAATTTTCAGACCATCTTTTGTGGTTATTTTAGGTCTCTGAGTTTGCAAGACTGCCACACAGGCCTCCCCGGAGCTTGTCAGGTTAGCATGTGGCTCCTTTCGTCCACAGAATAAACTGAGAATAACTACAACTCTACCTTAACCACTAGACAATTTGCATTTCCCTCCCTCAAAACAATCTACTAGGGCCCGGCCGGCATGGCTCAGTGGTTGAGTGTCCACCTATGAACAAGGAGGTCACGGTTTGATTCCCAGTCAGGGCACATACTTGGGTTTGGGCTCGATCCCCAGTGTGGGATGTGCAGGAGGCAGCCGATCAATGATTTCTCTCATTATTGATGTTTCTATTTCTCTCTCCCTCTCTCTTCCTCTGAAATCAATAAAAATGTGTGTGTGTGTGTGTGTGTGTGTGTACACAATCTACTAGGTTGAAGGCCAGGAAGGAAGGCTCCAGCATCTTCAATGACCTGGGTTCCTTCTATTTTGTTGCTTCTATCTCCCACAGGCAATTTCTGGCTCAATATTTTTGTTAATCCTCACCAAGGGTATTTTTTCCATTGATTTTTAGATAGTGAAAGGGAGGGAGAGAGGGGTGAGAGAGAGAAATATCAATGGAGAGAGAAATATCAATGTGAGAGAGAGACACATCAATTGGTTGCCTCCCACATAAGCCCTGACCCAACCGTGGATGGAACCTGCAACTCATCTGCTACTCTTGACTGGGAATCAAACCCGAGACCCTTAGGAGATTGAGCCGAGACTCTAACTACTGTGCACACTGTCCAGGGCCTGGCTTATTCCATCTTGAGAACCTCAGAACAGCACATAGTAGCTGCAAACAAACGACAAGGACTTCGAGAGATTAAACTTAAAGTGAAGGAAACGATTTCCACATCCTAAGGAAGCTGTAAAATGCTTTCCACTTTTCACCTTTACTTGGACTTAACAGGTGCAACCGAGCTCCACTAGGAGGCAGCACGTACACATATACAGTATGAATGTGAGAATCCTCTTCAAAATGGAAGCGACCTGAACTACAAATCCCAACATGCACTGTTAAGCACCTGACTTGCTTATGCACAAAGGTCTCAAGTTAATTGCTTGCTGAGTGATTGAGAGGACTCCATTCATTTGCTGCTCTAAAGTAAGATTTCCCAATGTATTTTAAATGAAACTTTGGAGTGGGAGAAGGAAGGGGAGGTGGGATTTTTAGATGTTGCTTTTTTTTCTGCACATTACTTATTTCAGGATTAATTTTAGTAGTTCGATCAGGATAAGGGTGGGTTTTTAGCGAGTTTGAAGTCTGGTATTTTAGTAAGTTTTTCAAAATAGCCAAAGAAAAGGAAATTTTACAATGTCTTCCATGAACATTTTTCTTCCTGGCTCAGGAAGGTAGAGTTCGTCAAAATGCTGTTTGTGTCTGCTCTTCGGAAATTAACATTTTGATTCCAATATTTAGAGTAAGAAAGACATCATGTGTGGTCTCAAGTTGGATGTATTGAAAGTTGCCTCTTTTCACCGTTTCAGGCCATGTTTGCACTTACTTTCCTTAATAAATCCGTTTTCGTTTGATAGTGCAGGTGTATCTAACAGTAAGCCTTTGGATCCAAAATCTGGCCCCAGAAAGGCCTGGCGGGCAGCGAGGGGCCTGCTCTCAGCGGGGGGAAGGGCCGCTCTGTGCTTCAGCATCCTTCAGCCCCTGCTTCTCAGCGTCCAGGGAACCTTCGGCAGCGCCTGCGCAGTGCCGCGTGTCAGATGTCACTAAGGCCAAGAGTGTGAGCTAACAGCTTTGTGACACACCTGCTCAGGAGTGGAGGAGGGTACAGATTGCTGGAATCTCTTACTTTCTAGAGTATACATTGAATATAGCTCTTAACTCTTTTCATGTTTAAAGTGAAAATGCATCACTTGTGTAATAAGAAAAAAAAACAAGAGTGCAGACGCACTGATTGCATCAGAGGAGGTCAGGCTCCCTGAAAGCCCAGCTTTGTCGCCCCATCACAGATGTGGACTTACTCAGGGAACACCTGGGAAGTTGCCCGCTGGCCCCCGAAGCCAGTTCTTCCCAGGCGTGCTCAGTCTGGCCCCTTGAGGAGCGGACGCCCAGAGAGTTCCACAGGCCTGGGTTTTACTAGGGGAGACAGCGACGAGAGAGAATGCAGGAGGGAACTAGGCAAGACTGGCAGAGCCGGCAGACACCGCCCAGTCCGCCCACCGCGGGAGAGGGCGAGATGCCGGAGGGGTGGGAGCCTGCAGATGCTCTGCACCAGGGTCCCCAGGCCAGTGGGAGGGGCATCGTGGCTTCTAGAAATGGGTCTGCCGCGGTGTCTGCGCCCCCCTCGGACACTGGCCCACGGGAAGGTGGCTTCAACACCAACTCAGCGGGGGTTCATAGCGCGGGTGGCCAAATGGTCAGTTACCCGGGTCTTGGTCAGTTACTGGGGTCCGGGGCCAGACAGAGCAGGGCCCTGGCTCCGCGTGGGGTCTGCCGGGTGTGTGGGAGAACCAAGAGAAGAAAAACAAGAACCAGGTCTTCCCTGCAATCCGGCCTGGGTTTGAATTCATAGTTTGGAAACACTGGGCAAAGCACAGGATCTCTTAGAAGTGAGTGCATTGGTGACCGAGCTGGGTCTCATCGCCCACTGTCAGGTCACCTCCACCTTCTCATTTCTATCAAACCTCCCACACTATACCCCACTCCTGAGCTAATCATGCACTTTAAGCATAATGGCAGTGTGTGGTTTGACGTTTATGAAAACAGTGTTATGCTTTGGAGAGGAAAGTGTTGAAATAACCCATTTTTCTCTTATTATTTGGAACATAATAAAAAATTGAAAATAGTAAAAACCTGCTCAGAAATGGAATACAGACTATCAAATCACAGAATAATATTTTGAGAGGTGTTAATAACTGAATCCTAGTGGGGTTTTTTTTTTAACACTAATTTATTTTATATTACTTAAGGGGACAAAGTCAGAAGACAAGCACAATATATGTGCAGTTGTCCTAGTTAATGATAAAAATAACAATGGGAAGGGTGAGGTGAGACTAGTTAGTTTGGTATTCCACCTATTTTATAGGGAAGGGGGGAGACAATGAAAATATGTTAAAGGCGAAAAGGCTTAATGACTTCATTCATGAGAGCAATATAAGCAAGTACACAAAGCATTTATTTGTGTATTGTGTCTCCCAGGCTTTTTGAGAAAATGCCAAAGTCATAGCCACAGATGTCAATGAGTCCAAGCTGCTGGAATTGGAGAAGTACCCAGGTAAGCAACTCTGCTGCTTGAGCCTGGGATCCAGCGTCTACACGGATTAGAGAGCAGCAGTGCTCAGGTGTTGAAAGAGAATGCCTTAGCTGCGCAGCTCCTCTGGCCTCCTTTTGGAGCCTGACTCTCTGACAATCAAATTTATATTCTGTGAACCTACAGGCAAAAATCTGCATACTTAAATGTATACACAGAATTTTAGATACAGACTTAAAATTGTTTATGTATCCAACATGTTGAAGGATTCAGTACCTAACAAGAAAATTCTATGTGAGAGTGGAACAGCTGTTAACTTTTTATGACAACTCTTCACTTCTGGGCCCTCCTTTTCCAGTGGCAGTGCTGTCCCATAGCAACCAAATGTGAGCCACAGGTGGTGTTTTAAGTTTTCTAGTGGCTGCATTTAAAAAATTAAAATGAAACAGTTGAAAGTTCATTTAATAATCTATTTTATTTAACTCAATATAGCTAAAATATCACTTAACATAATAAAAAATTATCAATGAATTATTTTTATATTCTTTTTTAATACTAAATCTTTGAAATCCACATGTGTTTTATACTTACAGCACATTTCAGTTCAGATTAGCTGCCTTTCAAGTGCTTAATAGTCACATCTAGCTAGTGGCTTCCATGTGGGAGGCAGCTCAGCCCTAAAATCATGTGTCATGATCAGAAACCCAAAAAGATTACCCAAATTACTTATGTGTATGTTAGCCCTTACTGCATCCCAACATCAGAGAACTTCAGTTAGAGTTATTCTGAATCAGAACAGAAAATTGAAAGAAATCAAAACAGAACAGGTTATATGATCAAACACAAATTAGGTCATTGAACTATTTAACTGAATTAGATGATGTTGAAGTATCACTCCAACAGCTCAAAGTAGAGCTATTACACAGGAAAAGCACAAAGGGAAAAGGAGTCTTCCTGAAACTCAATTCATCTAACTCAATTCCATTTTTCCCTTTCTTTGTTTGTTCATGTTTTACTTCCTATATCCAAAAGAAAATAATAAAATAGCCCGTATATTGTTTTAAAAAAATAACGAGTGCTGCTATCCTTAAGAGAACGTATAGATTTCTCTAGTAACTGGCACAGACCCCACATCTGCTCTTTCAAGGCCAGATCCTTTTTCTGGCCTCTCATTTCTTCTTGCAGTTTAGGCCAGAAAAAAGTGATGATACCCTTGGCCAACAAAGTCATTTCAATAAATAATGGAATTGACATAAAAATAAAGCTCACAAATAGAAACAATATTTCCCACAGCCCTGCCCTCCCCTCCACCCCACCTATCCTCACCCTACCCAGCCCCCCACCCACACACACACACACACACACACACACACACACACACACACACACACACACGACTCAGAATTTCTGTAATAGGGACTCAATCACTGGGGGAAAGAAGTTGCTAAAATAGCCAACATTTACTTATTACTGCTTGCTTACTGAGAAGCATCTGATGTCGATCATTTATACTTCACTCTAAGTCATTACTCAGCAAACACCTTATTAATCAATTCAGAGAATGGTGAGACAGGAAGAGAGCCAGGGAAGTGTGTTATTGGGAGGTCCAGTTGGGAAGGACTTGAATATTTTCACTAATGAGGTTCTTAAGACCCTACTAATGATCAACAATCCTATGAAGCCTAACTGGGCAGATACCGCAGTCTTCACACTTCCAAACAGCTGAATCTCTGAGGCCAGATATTTTTTTATGGGTATAGGGAAATGGGGTCTTCTGTTTTATTTTTCAGGTGTTCAAACGTGGGTCCTTGGTGTCACAAAGAAGAAACAAATTGATCAGTTTGCCAATGAAGTCAAGAGAGTTGATGTTCTCTTTAATGTTGCTGGGTAATTCAGAACTATTTTTGATTTTGCTCTTCCTACAGAAAGTTTCCTATGATTTTTATTAAAAGAATTTTGACAATATGGCCAAATTATTTGTCATGAGCTATAATATAGTTCTTGAAAATATGACTTGATTTTGGACAGAATTTTTATTGCAAGTAAGACAGCTGTAGTAGGAGTTAACATAGGTTTGGGGCCCAAAGGCAATTATGGCCTATTCAAGACAACTGGTACTAATCAAAAGGTATTGACCTTCTTAAGGCTGGTGACAGGCTCACACCAATGGACTTGTCACTGATGTCCTACTAGGATTTATAAAATAAAATGAAAAACTGTTCTCCAGTTGAGTGTCTTTAAAACTAAGTATATTATTAGAAGCCAAGTACTCAGTGTATTGAAATGCAGACATGCCCAGGTTTTTGACACAGCATTCTAGCAAGTCCTTGATACTATCCCAAGCTCAGTGGTTCTTACTGGGACAATGAATTCCAGGAAAAGAAGTTTCATGTTGTACCTTTGTATGCAGCGCAGAAGGAATTCATGAAACTTGCTAGGTTGGTCCTAAACTTGCCGAACCACACATGAATGATGAGACTGGAAGTGGAGCAGCTACATGTCGATGCAGTGACTGCTAACACTGTCTTCTCTCAGGTGTGACAGTAACAATGAGTGCAATTGAGGCTTACCAGTACACAGAAACTGAGTCGATACATTCTGAAATTTCACTTTTCTTATGTAGTGTCATATTTGTATTGCTGGATTGATAGAATAATCCTAGAGCCTTCTAATATATGTGTTTCTTCCGAACCATGTTTCAGATCCAGGCATGGTCGGGGAGAGGGGACCTTAATCTGTCCATAGTTTAATCATGTGTTACAATATTGGAAATCAGGTTAAAGCAGCAGTTTGTGATTATCTATTTTATAAACAACCTGCTCATCCCTCATATAAGAATACTAGGGGCCCAGTCCACGAAATTTGTGCACTGAGGAGGGGTCCCTCAGCGCTGCTTGCCCCCTCTCACATACTGGGAGCTCTCAGGGGATGTCCTATGGATGGCTTAAGCCAGCTCCCCATTGGGAGCGGACCTAAGCCTCAGTCTGGCCTTCCTTTGCTTGAGGCAACCAGGCTGATCAGGGGAAGGCGCCAGCCCCATCACCCCACTGCTGCAGCCACTGCCAGTCACCACAGCCGCCAAGGTATTTTCATCAACATGGACTCCAGTCCCTGCACCATGAAAAAATGACAATTTTCTTTAAGCATTTTCAAGATGTGACTTTCATAGGATATGACCTTTCTTTCTTTTTTTTTTTATCCTCACCTAAGGATATGTTTTCATTGATATTTTCCCCTTCCCTCCGATCCCAAGCTCAGCCCCTTCCCAAAGCCAAAAGCCTCTGCCCCAGGTTTAAGCTTGGGAAGGGGTCCCCCCCACCTCCAATCGCAGGCTCGGCCCCTTCCCAAGCCTAAAGCCTCCACCCCAGGTTTAGGCTTGGGAAGGGGTTCCCCCCTGCACTTCCCCAAGCCTAAAGCCTCTGCCCCAGGTTTAGGCTTGGGAAGGGGTTCCACCCCCCGGCACCTCTGATTGTAGGCTTGGCCCCTTCCTAAGCCTAAAGCCTCCGTCCCAGGCTTTAGGCTTGGGAAGGGGTTCCCCCATCCCCAGAACCTCCAATCACAGGCTTGGCACCTCCCCAAGCTTAAAGACTCCGCCCCAGGCTTTAGGCTTGGGAAGGAGTTCCCCACCCACACCTCTGATCACAGGCTCAGCACCTTCCCAAGCCTAAAGCCTCCACCCCAGGCTTTACACTTGGGAAGGGGTTTCCCCCAGCACCTCTGATCATAGGCTTGGCCCCTTCCCATGCCTAAAGCCTAAAGCACCAGGCCGAAGCAACCCCTAGCTCCCTGTGATAGATTGCAGGGGGTCCACTCCTGCACCAGGCCGAAAGTCTCCGGGTGCCGTAGCGGGACCCCATCTCCCTGTGATCCATTGCAGGGGGTCTGCTCAGCGTGGCTATGTATGCAAATTAACCGCCATCTTGGTTGGGTTAATTTGCATACTCTCCCTGATTGGCTGGTGGGCATGGCTTGGGCGTAGCAAAGGTGTGATCAAGTTGCATATTACTCTTTTATTAGGTAGGATACCAAGAGCCAAAAAAAAAAGTCAGCTAGAAAAATTAGTTTCTGCAAATTTATTAAACTTTCAGCTAAGTAAGGGGTATTGAGACAGAGCATGTGGTTCTTTCTGTCATTCTACTTAATTGGAAATACAGTCACACCAATATTATTTTATCATTAATTACATAATTTTGGTCCAGGGGGACCCAGTTTTTACAATGCTTTCTGAAGGAAGTGTGGACTTACAAAAGAATGATGTTACTTTAAGGTTTTTGGCTTGTTCCACTCTGTTTACTCAGTATGTTAGACACAGTGATAATACTGTGCTGCCTGGAGATGTTTGTTTTCCTTGCAATTTTGATTTTCCTTGAGAATGTTAACTCTGTGCCACCAGAGGGCACTGTTGCCCATGAAAGAGGAGGACTCAGGGCAGTGTGCTGTTCTCATTTATGTTTGTTTTCCATGTTTCCTATGCTGTGGTATAGAGCTTCTTATGTTTGGAGGCCCCAAACTCTCACCTTCTTCTTTTAAAAGAAGGATATTGTTTTCAAATAAATGTATTTATCTTAGATTGTTGGGATACCTACTAACCTAATGTACTACGTGATAGTATGTTTGATATGTTAAAAATCTTGATTAGGGAAGGGACAATGGTCTAAGTCAATAAATGACAATAAAGATGATAAGGAAATTGAATAGAAATATTTTTAAATGATCATTTCCCCCATTGTGTAATCACTGTTCCAGTTTGTGCATCATGGAACCATCCTGGACTGTGAAGAAAAAGACTGGGACTTCTCAATGAAACTCAACATCTGCAGCATATACCTGATGATCAAGGCATTTCTTCCCAAAGTAAGACGATCCTCTAGGACAGTGGTCAGCAAACTGAGGCTCTTGAGCCACATGCGGCTCTTTGGCCCCTTGAGTGTGGCTCGGCATTAGAACCACTTCTTCAAAATAGACTCGCCCAGGCCAAAAACCGACTTCTGTGCATGGGCCACAAAGTTTCAATTGCACTGTACTTGCGTGCCCACACGTGGTATTTTGTGCAAGAGCCACACTCAAGGGCCAAAGAGCTGCATGTGGCTCGCGGTTTGCCAACCACTGCTCTAGGAGAAGTACCACTGGATACGTAGGTCTCCTCATGGGCATCTAGAAAGAACCTAGGTGCTAAAGAGTTATAATAGCTGACATAATGAGTAACCTGTATTGAACATTTACATCAAGGCACTTGATATAAATCAACTCATCCTGTTCATCCATTCAAGGAATATTAAGCACTTTCTACATGCCAGGCTACATTCTAGGTGCAGAAGAGAACAAGACAAAGTTCCTCTGTAAGGGACGTCCCATTTTTTTGAGGGCTCATGAGGCAGGCTAATATGTAACCAAATAAACATATATCACATGGGTGGTTGTAAGTGCTATGAAGAAAGAGAAGTAAGGTCCACTTAGGTATCTGGGGAGAGGGCTCCTTGAAGAGGGAGAGCAAGGAGGCACACTGGCTAGAACAGTCTGATGAGTGGGCACCAGCTTACCACATCCTCGGTGCAGAGATTTAACAGGAGGCTGTGGAATTTGCCCAAGGTCACGTAACTGGTAAGTTGTTAGAACCAGGATCAGAACCCTGGAAAGTTAGTCCCCTTGAATTTCAGAGTCTAGGCACATGCCCTCAAGATGGATGTACCCCACTGCTTTTCTGTACTCTGAGTATTCTCCCAGCACTCCTGTTTTTAGCTAGGCCACAGAGGTACCAGAGGGGTCAGAGACGTTGCATGCTAAGAGACAGTGATCTTCCTGTGTCTGCTACCCTTCAATTCTCCAGCCTTCACAACTCATAAACATTCTTAATTTTATTTTACAATCCTTAAGTACCTTTTGATACAATCATGGAAGTGTTTTCCCAGCATGAAGATCCAGACCGCCTGAATGCCCTCAAACCATCCCTGCTGTCAGGTTCACATCGGGGACCCCGAGGCCAAGTCAATGCCTGTCATCGTCCCCCGTAACTTAGGTGGTTCTACGTTTTCCTCATTCTCTTGCCTATTTTCATTGGTTTCAAATTCCTATTTTTAAGCACGCTCATAAAAAAAATGTAATTTGAAATTATTTCGCTTAAAAAAATGAATGACACTAAAATGTTTTAAAACCCACTTAGAGGACGTTTCCAGACTTGTTGTTCACTTAGTTTGTCAGTTCTCTTGAGAGGGCTGTTTTTTCTTCTTCTGAGAGTACTCCAGGGGACCACATGACCTTTCTAAGGTCATAAATGACTTTATAGTCATATCTGCAGCTTCATCTTTAGACCATGCTCCTGGGAATGCCATAGATTTGATGTTTGCTTGGAAACCATTTCTTAATTTTGTCATTATCTGCCATTTCTCTGGAGAGGCTGGGAATCTTCAGAATCAGCAAATCCTGGCTCTTTTTTGTTGAACAGCCCTTTCTTTAGCTTCTCCGTCTCCTCACATTTTACTGTAAGTGGGCAGCACTTTTGAACATTCTGGGTGGAAATTGCCTTTGCTAGATCACTCAGTTCATTAGGGATGTTTTCTACCTCACGTTACTGCAGGGAATAGTGTTGGTAAACTTTCTGAAACCACATACAGACAGTCCTCAGGTTATGTTGGACTCGACATATGTCATTTCATGGTCACCTCTCCATCTCCCATTTATTTATATTAAAAAAAGTTCCATCATTTTGATGTATGTACATATGTGCTTTATGTTTTTTATTATTTACCATAATTAAAGGTCAGGAATTGTTATATTTCTTGGAAATGTTTTTTACTGTTTCACTTCATTACTGCTGTGTATGTGCTCCATGTGAGTGACATAGGTGCTTATGTAGGTGGGTTCCGACTTACAGCGAAAATCGCATTACGGCCGTAGGAAGGGATCTCTGACGTAACTGAGGACCTACTGTGCAACATGGTGCCCATGAATGTTTTGGGGGAAGAAGCAAGAAGTGGGGAGAATTTCTGCCTCCTGGGCACTAACTTCTCACTGAAAGCAGAGGCCACAAAGAACAAGGGGAGATGGTGAACAAGAGTGGGGTGAAGAGTTAACATAACTGTCGGGGGAAATGGAAGAACCAACTAGAGAACAGAAGAAAAAAACAGTATGTTCTATATCATGAAAATCAATGAAAAGTTTCTAAAAGTTTCTATTGGGGTGAGTTTCTCCAGCAGCTTTCAGACAAAGAGATATAGGACTGGAGAAGGTGAATGACTGGATGGATCCAGGGGTGAGGCTGCAAGATTATACGTTTCCTATGGTGTTCTTCCTATTTTAATAATTAGCTACTAATTGTACCTAAAAGGAGATTCTAAAACAACCCTAAGGCATTGTGCTGGAGGACTAACAGGACACAGAAGAGGCTGAGGTGCCCCAACTAAGTCAAGGAAAATGGCAAGGTAAAAATTTACCCCAACTTATAAAATAAAGGATACCATAATGAAATAGGATCCTCAGGAATACCTCTCAGTTAGTACAGCATAATCATGGGGAAAACCAAGCCTTAAAATTATTCTTTCTCATCAAATTTAGCAAATAGCATAACCCATTTTAATTTTGTTTTCCAGTTTTATTGAGTTATCACTGTCTTATAGAACTCATTTTAAATGCATATAGAATACATATAGTCCTATTTAATACATAACAATGGGTTATTATGTGAGTTCATTCGCCAATCTTCTGAAATGCAATAACTCAGGCCAAACTTTAGGAGATGGTGGTGCCGCCCTCTCTATCACCTCTACTACCCATTCAACCCAGGTTTCTCTGCTGATTCTAGAGCCTATAGTCCTTGCCGCCTTCTACTTTGCCTTCTTAACACCAGCTTGGTACTTGCTGTCATTGTGTGAATGCTCTTCTTGGCACCCCATGCAACCGTCCTCTCTGGCAAGGATGACTATAAGGAGAAGTGCCTGGTACATAGTAATGCTACATAGGACTGATGTCCCTGAAACTCAGACAGGGGCTAGAAAGATCTCTAAAGATTCCCTCTAGCTTTATCCTACTCTGACCCAGCCCTCCTGTTCCCACTGACCAGAGCTCAGCTCCTAAACTAGGCAGACGCTGGCTTCTGGATCTTCAGTGATTCCATGCCTGACTTCCACCTGGATTGACAACCTAGATACACATATTCACTCAACAAGTGTTTTCTAAGCACCTCTATGTGGTAGGGGCTCTTCTAAGATACAGTGAATGGTTAAAACCCCCTCACATCTAAGACCTACCAGAATTCTTGCCATCATGGGTTTTCTTTTCCATTCCATAGTGGACCTTGGATTCTGCACTGACCTCCTTACAGCATTTTCAACTTGTTCTCTGCCATTGGACTGATCCTCCAGCTTTGGAATGATTTCCTGTTGTCTATCCATTAACAAACATTTCCTACAAGTTTTCCTATATTTTGACCATCTGACATTTCAGATCTGCCTACACTTCAATCCTGGGCTCCCCGGAAAGTTCCAAACTAGTATACGTGTACCATGGTTAATGAACACAGAGGGTCCTAGACAATTCGGCCTGGAAGGGATTGGGTAGCCTACCACCCTCATTAAATAAAAAAAAAAAAAAAGAAGTAGATGCTGAAAGGGTTTAAGTGCCATCTCTCAGCTCACATGGTGAATTAGGGGCAGAGCTCAGGCAGTACCTGAGCTCTTCTGAGGCTGGGGCCAGGGTCAGATGTAATGAATGGCACTGACTCCTGATTCCCTGTCCTAGTCATTAATATCTCTTGGGATTTTTTTTTAAACAAATGAGTGTTACTGGCTCATATGGGTTTTTGTTAAAATGTTTTGTGCATACAAACTCGCTATGTTTTCAATCATAGACAAACTCATTAACTTACAAGTTAGTGTTTGATATTTTCAGTAACACTTATGTACATGTTTAAATTTCAGCTTCACTACACTCACACCTGCTTCCTTCACTGTAATGACAGAAAACTTCCCTGATATAGGGAAGAAAAAATTCACACAAATCCAAGAAGCTCACAGAGTCCCAAACAAAATGAACCCAAAAGACTGATAACAAGGCACATTATAATTAAACTAGAGGCCCAGTGTATGAAATTTATGCACGGGGGGGGGGGTTGTCCCTCAGCCCACCCAGCACCCTCTCCAATCTGGGATCCCTCTCACAATCCAGGACTGCTGGCTCCCAACTGCTCACCTGCCTGCCTTCCTGATTGCCCCTAACCACTTCTGCCTGCCAGCCTGATCACCCCCTAACCACTCCCATGCCAGCCTGATTGATGTCTAACTGCTCCCCTGCCAACCTATTTGCCCCCCACTTCCCTCCTCTACCAGCCTGGTCCCTCCCAACTGCCCTCCTCTGTGGGCCATCTTGTGGTGGCCATCTTGTATCCACATGGGGACAGGATCTTTGACCACATGGGGCAGCCATATTGTGTGTTGCAGTGATGGCCAATCTGCATATTATTATTTTATTAGATAGGATAACTGAAACATTGTAGCCTGGAGCAGAGCCAAGCCTCCTGCTCACTCTGTGGCAGCAGACATTTCTGTTGGGGTTTATTTATCTTCTATAATTGAAACTTTGTAGCCTTAAGCATAGCCCTGGGCTGGCCAGGGTGTGTGGAAAGCTTGGCTTCCTCCATCACCAGTAGCAACCATAGCCTCCTGCTCTTTCCAGCTCCATGGCTGCTGCCATTTCTGTTGAGGTTTATTTCTCTTCTATAATTGAAACTTTGTAGCCTTAAGCAGAGGCCTGGGCCAGCCAGGGTGTGCGGAAAGCTTGGTTTCCTCCATCACCGGGGAAACCCAAGCCTCCCTCCTGCTCTCTCCCTGGCTGTAGCCATCTTGGTTGGGTTAATTTGCATACTTACTCCTGATTGACTGGTGGGCATGGCTTGTGGGTTGTAGCAGAATGATGGTTAATTTGCATATTACTCTTTTATTAGATAGGCATGGCAAAAAACAACGACAAAGTAAGAATCTTAAAGAGGCCAGAGAGAGACAGAAAGTTACCTACAAAGGATCCCCCATCAGACCAGCGACTGATTTCTCAAAAGAAACACATCAGGCAAGAAGGGAATGGTATGAAATATAAAAAGTCATGCAAAGGAAGGGTCTGAATCCAAGAATACTGTACCCAGCAAGGCTATCAATCAAAAATGAAGGTGAAATCAGGAGCTTCACAGACAAAAAAGGACTAAGGGAGTTTATTACCACCAAACCAGCAATGCAAGAAATGCTAAAGGGTCTGTTGTAAAAAGAAGAAATAGGAAGCGAAGCAGGAACACAGGGGTAAAGAATAAAAATGGCGACAAACAAGTACCTATCAATAATAACTTTAAATGTAAATGGATTAAATGCCACAATCAAAAGACATAGGGTAACTGAGTGGATAAGAAAACATGATCCATATATCTCCTGTCTACAGGAAAACCACCTCAGAAAAAAAGATGCACATAGACTAAGGGTGAAGGGATGAAAAAAGGTTTTTCAGGTGAATGGAAATGAAAAAAAAGCTGGAGTGGCAATACTTATATCTGACAAATTAGATTTCAAAGTGAAGGACGTAATAAGACATAAGGAAGGCCACTTCATAATACTAAAGGGAGCAATCCAACAAGAAGAAATAACTCTGGTAAACATATATGCACCCAATACAGGAGAACCCAAATACATAAAAAAACTTCTGGAGGATATCAAGGGAGAGATTGAGAGAAATACAATCATAGTAGGGGATTTTAATACCCCACTCTCACCATTGGACAAATCCTCTAAACAAAAAATCAGCAAAGAAACATCAATCCTAAATGACTCACTAGATCGGATGGAATTAATTGACATTTTCAGAAGATTTCACCCCAAAGCCACAGAATATACATTCTTCTCAAGTGCACATGGGTCATTTTCAAAGATAGACCATATATTGGGTCACAGGCAAAGTCTTTTCAAATTCAAGAAGACAGAAATCATATCAAGCATCTTCTCAGATCACAATGGCATAAAACTGAAAATCAACTACAATAAAAATAAAAAAATCAAACATATGGAGACTAAATAGCATGCTATTAAACAATGACTGGGCTACCAGAGAGATCAAAGAAGAAATAAAAAGCATCATGGCAACAAACAATAATGAAAACACAACAATCAAAAATCTATGGGACACAGTGAAAGTAGTCGTGAGAGGGAAGTTCATAGCTCTACAAGCCTACTGCAATAAACAAGAAACAATGGTAATAAATTACCTACCCTACAACTCAAAGATTTAGAAAGAGAGCAACAAGAGAAGCCCAGTGTAAGCAGAAGGAAGGAAATAATAAAGATCAGAGTGGAGGTAAAAGACATAGAGACCAAAAAAACAATACAAAATATCAAAAGAACCAAGAACTGGTTCTTTGAAAGGATAAACAAGATTGATGAACCTCTAGCCAGGCTCAACAAGAAGCAAAGAGAGAGGACTCAAATAAACAAAATCAGAAATGAAAGAAAAGAAATAACAACGGACCCCACAGAAATACAAAGGATTTTTAAAAATTACTATGAACAAGTCTATTCCAACAAACTGGATAACCTGGAGGAAATGGACATATTCCTAGAAAAATACAACCTTCCAAAAATCAATCAAGAAGAATCTAAAAATCTCAGTAGTCCAAGAACTATGGAAGAAATTGAAGCAGTCATCAAAAAGCTTCCAGAAAACTAAAGCCCGGGGACAGATGGCTTCACAGTGGAATTTTTCCAAATATTCAAGGAAGAACTAAAACCTATCTTCTTCAAATTATTCAAAAAAATTCAAGAGGAAGGAACACTTCCAAGCTCCTTCTATGAAGCTAGCATCACCCTAATACCAAAGCCAGATAAAGACAACACAATGAAAGAAAATTACAGGCCTATATCCCTCATGAACATAGATGCCAAAATCTTCAACAAAATCCTAGCAAATCATATCCAGCAGTACATCAGAAAGATCATACACCATGACCAAGTAGGCTTTATCCCACGGATGCAAGGATGGTACAACATCTGCAAATCAATAAACGTGACACATCATATAAACAAATTGAGAGATAAAAATCACATAGTCATATCAATTGATGCAGAAAAAGCACTGACAAAATCCAACACCCTTTCTTGATAAAAACTCTCAGCAAGGTGGGAATAGAAGGATCATACCTCAACATAATAAAATCCATATATGATAAACCCACAAACAACATCACACTCAATGGGCAAAAACTAAAACCATTTCCCCTAAGAACAGGAATAAGACAGGGATGCCCACTCTCACCACTCCTGTGCGACATAGTACTGGAAGTATTGGCCATTGCAATTACACAAGAAGAAGACATAAAAGGCATCCAAATTGGAAAATAAAAAGTAAAACTGTCCCTATTCGCAGATGACATGATATTGTACATTAAAAACCCCAACGACTCCATCAAAAGCTATTAGACTTAATAAATGAATTTGGCAATATAGCAGGATACAAAATTAATGCCAAGAAATCTAAAGCATTTCTATACACCAATAGTGAACTTATAGAAAAAGAGACTAAAAAACAATCCCACTTACCATCTCACCAAAAAAATTAAGATACCTAGGAATAAACTTAACTAAGGAGGTAAAAAACCTCTATGCAGAAAACTACAGGACACTGAAAAAAGAGATAGAGGAAGACATAAACAGATGGAAGAACATACTATGTTCATGGATTGGTAGAATCAACATCATTAAAATGTCCATACTACCCAAAGCAATCTATAGATTCATTGAACTCCCCATTAAAATACCAACAGCATATTTCACAGACCTAGAAAGAACTCTCCAAAAATTCATCTGGAATTAAAAAAGACCCCGGATAGCCGCAGAAATCCTGAGAAAAAAGAACAAAGTAGGTGGGATCTCAATACCAGATTTCAAGCTGTGTTAAAGGCCACTGTTCTCAAAACAGCCTGGTACTGGCACAAGAACAGACATATAGACCAATGGAATAGAATAGAGAATCCAGATATCGACCCAAACCACTATGCTCAATTAATATTTGACAAAGAAGGCATGAACATACAATGGAGTCAAGACAGTCCCTTCAGTAAATAATGTTGGGAAAATTGGACAGATACATGCAAAAAAAAAAAAAAAAATGAAACTAGACCACCAACTTATACCATACACAAAAATAAACTCAAAATGGGTAAAGGACTTAAGCTAAGACAGGGAACCATAAAAATACTAGAGGAATCCACAGGCAGCAAAATCTCAGACATATGCCGAAGCAATTTCTTCACCAATACCGCTCCTAGGGCAATGGAAACAAAAGAGAAAATAAACAAATGGGATTACATCAAAATAAAAAGCTTCTGCACAGCAAAAGAAACCATGAACAAAACAACAAGAAAGCCCACTGTATGGGAGAACATATTTGCAAATGTTATCACTGATAAGGGTTTAATCTCCAACATTTATAGGGAACTCATACAACTCAATAAAAGGAAGTTAAATGATCCAATAAAAAAAATGGGCAGTGGACCTAAATAGATACTTTTTGAAAGAAGACAGAACGAAGGCCAAGAGATATATGAAAACATGCTCAAAGCCACTAATTATCTGAGAGATGCAAATGAAAACAACAATGTGGTACCATCTCCCACCTGTCAGAATGGCTATCATCAACAAATCAACAAATGAAAGTACTGGCGAGGATGTGGAGAAAAAGGAACCCTTGTGCACTGCTGGTGGGAATGGAGACTGGTGCAGCCACTGTGGAGAACAGTATGGAGTTTCCTCAAAAAACTAAAAATGGAACTCCCATTTGACCCAGTAATCCCACTTCTAGGAATATATCCCAAGAAACTAGAAACACCAATCAGAAAGGATATATGCACCCCTATGTTCATAGCAGCACAATTCACCACAGCTAAGATTTGGAAACAGCCTAAATGTCCATCAGCAGATGAGTGGATTAGAAAACTATGGTATATCTACAAAATGGAATACTACACTGCTATAAAAAAGAAGGAATTCTTACCATTTGTAGCAGCATGGATGGAACTGGAGAGCATTATGCTAAGTGAAATAAGCCAGGCAATGAAAGAAAAGTGCCACATGCTCTCACTCATTTATGGGAAAATAAAGAACATTATAACCTGACTAGTGGCCTGTTGCATGAAGAGATTCGTACAATAGGCCTTCCTTCCCCTGGCTTCCAGCACCAGTTTTCCTCCAGCACCCGGGACCCAGGCCTTTGCTCCGGCTGGAGTCTGCTGCCTTTGCTGCAGACTCTGGCCAGTCTGCCTTCTTCTTTCCTGCAGACTCCAGCCAGAGTCTGCCTTCTTTGTCTTCACTGCAGACTCCGGCCAGAGTCTGCTGTCTTCGCTGCAGACTCAGGCCAAAGTCTGCTGTCTTCACTGCAGACTCAGGCCAGAGTCTGCCTTCTTCATCTTTGCTGCAGGGCCAGAGTGCAGCTCCTGGATCCCCTCACCACCCGCCCTCCCTCTCATAGCAGGCATCCTGCACTGCCCAGACACTCCACACCTGGAGCAGTTGGGTGGCTGCCATTGTTGTCCTTCTAATTTGCACATTCTCTCCTGGCGGGCATAGGGGAGGTACGGTCAATGTACATGTCTGTCTATTATTAGGTAAGGTGAACAAAAAGATAGATACAGAGACAGTAAAGCATCAAACAGACTGTCAAATTACAGTGGGAAGGCTGGGGAGTGTTGGGAAGGGGGTGAAGAGATCAACCGAAGTACTTGTATGCATGCATATATGCACAACCAATGGACACAAGACACTGGGAGGGGTGGGATGAGGGCATGCGAGAGGGGGTAGGGGAGGATGGGGAAGGTCAATGGAAGAAGAAAAAGGAGATATATGTACTACTATGTGTAATATTTTAAACAATAAAATTTTGTAGATAGCGCCTGGGAAGGCACATGGGCATTTCTTTAATTATCGTCAGCTGAACTCAGGGCGAAAGGCAGAGCCACACCCTGGGAACAGGCTTCCCCAATAAGGCTGGACATGTTATCAGCCTGGCCTTCATATCAGCCCAGGTGTCAGGGGCAGGCTTTGATACCAGGAATGCTAGGGCCTACTCAAGAATGCAAATAAGCTCCTTTGATCCTAAGTTTTGGTGATACTTCCTGGTATTGGGGGTATAAAATAAATGTGCTGTGTAGCTCAGGTCGTAGTCGCTCGCTGCCTCTCCATCAGAGAATGGTGTTCCACCTAGCTCCCAGCTTTTAAATCTATTTCTACATGGTTTTTTTTCTATTATTTCT
>JAJQQW010000024.1:31019-61356 GCA_025583905.1 Ia io
ATAACAACGGACCCCACGGAAATACAAAGGATTTTTAAAAATTACTATGAACAACTCTATTCCAACAAACTGGATAACCTGGAGGAAATGGACATATTCCTAGAAAAATACAACCTTCCAAAACTCAATCAAGAAGAATCTAAAAATCTCAGTAGTCCAAGAACTATGGAAGAAATTGAAGCAGTCATCAAAAAGCTTCCAGAAAACTAAAGCCCGGGGACAGATGGCTTCACAGTGGAGTTTTACCAAATATTCAAGGAAGAATTAAAACCTATCTTCCTCAGATTATTCAAAAAAATTCAAGAGGAAGGAACACTTCCAAGCTCCTTCTATGAAGCTAGCATCACCCTAATACCAAAGCCAGATAAAGACAACACAATGAAAGAGAATTACAGGCCTATATCCCTCATGAACATAGATGCCAAAATCTTCAACAAAATCCTAGCAAATCATATCCAGCAGTACATCAGAAAGATCATACACCATGACCAAGTAGGCTTTATCCCAAGGATGCAAGGATGGTACAACATCTGCAAATCAATAAACGTGACACATCACATAAACAAATTGAGAGATAAAAATCACATAGTCATATCAATTGATGCAGAAAAAGCATTGACAAAATCCAACACCCTTTCTTGATAAAAACTCTCAGCAAGGTGGGAATAGAAGGATCATACCTCAACATAATAAAAGCCATATATGATAAACCCACAGCCAACATCATACTCAATGGGCAAAAACTAAAACCATTTCCCCTAAGAACAGGAATAAGACAGGGATGCCCACTCTCACCACTCCTGTTCGACATAGTACTGGAAGTATTAGCCATTGCAATTACACAAGAAGAAGACATAAAAGGCATCCAAATTGGAAAATAAAAAGTAAAACTGTCCCTATTCGCAGATGACATGATATTGTACATAAAAAACCCCAACGACTCCATCAAAAGCTATTAGACTTAATAAATGAATTTGGCAATATAGCAGGATACAAAATTAACGCCAAGAAATCTAAAGCATTTCTATACACCAATAGTGAACTTACAGAAAGAGAGACTAAAAAAGCAATCCCATTTACCATCTCACCAAAAAAATTAAGATACCTAGGAATAAACTTAACT
The DNA here is from genome assembly GCA_025583905.1 of Ia io. Classification (NCBI taxonomy): domain Eukaryota; kingdom Metazoa; phylum Chordata; class Mammalia; order Chiroptera; family Vespertilionidae; genus Ia; species Ia io. The sequence goes on from JAJQQW010000024.1 coordinate 32,143, forward strand.
AAGGAGGTAAAAAACCTCTATGCAGAAAACTACACGACACTGAAAAAAGAGATAGAGGAAGACATAAACAGATGGAAGAACATACTATGTTCATGGATTGGTAGAATCAACATCATTAAAATGTCCATACTACCCAAAGCATTCTATAGATTCAATGAACTCCCCATTAAAATACAAACAGCTATTTCACAGACCTAGAAAGAACTCTCCAAAAATTCATCTGGAATTAAAAAAGACCCCGGATAGCCGCAGCAATCCTGAGAAAGAAGAACAAAGTAGGTGGGATCTCAATACCAGATTTCAAGCTGTGTTAAAGGCCACTGTTCTCAAAACAGCCTGGTACTGGCACAAGAACAGACATATAGACCAATGGAATAGAATAGAGAATCCAGATATCGACCCAAACCACTATGCTCAATTAATATTTGACAAAGAAGGCATGAACATACAATGGAGTCAAGACAGTCTCTTCAGTAAATAATGTTGGGAAAATTGGACAGATACATGCAAAAAAAAAAATGAAACTAGACCACCAACTTACACCATACACAAAAATAAACTCAAAATGGGTAAAGGACTTAAACATAAGACAGGGAACCATAAAAATACTAGAGGAATCCACAGGCAGCAAAATCTCAGACATATGCCAAAGCAATTTCTTCACCAATACCGCTCCTAGGGCAATGGAAACAAAAGAGAAAATAAACAAATGGGATTATATCAAAATAAAAAGCTTCTGCACAGCAAAAGAAACCATCAACAAAACAACAAGAAAGCGCCGAAAGCTCCGTCGGCCTGCGGACTCAGGGGTCCCAGGTTCGTCCTCCGGTCAAGGGCATGTACCTTGGTTGCGGGCACATCCCCAGTGGGGGGGTGTGCAGGAGGCAGCTGATCGATGCTCTCTCATCAATGTTTCTGACTCTCTATCCCTTTCTCTTCCTCTCTGTACAAAATCAATAAAATATATTTAAAAAAAAAGAGAAAAAAAAAAAAAAAAAAAAAACAAAACAACAAGAAAGCCCACTGTATGGGAGAACATATTTGCAAATGTTATCACTGATAAGGGTTTAATCTCCAACATTTATAGGGAACTCATACAACTCAATTAAAGGAAGTTAAATGATCCAATAAAAAAAATGGGCAGTGGACCTAAATAGATACTTTTTGAAAGAAGACAGAAGGAAGGCCAAGAGATATATGAAAACATGCTCAAAGTCACTAATTATCTGAGAGATGCAAATGAAAACAACAATGTGGTACCATCTCCCACCTGTCAGAATGGCTATCATCAACAAATCAACAAATGAAAGTACTGGCGAGGATGTGGAGAAAAAGGAACCCTTGTGCACTGCTGGTGGGAATGGAGACTGGTGCAGCCACTGTGGAGAACAGTATGGAGTTTCCTCAAAAAACTAAAAATGGAACTCCCATTTGACCCAGTAATCCCACTTCTAGGAATATATCCCAAGAAACTAGAAACACCAATCAGAAAGGATATATTCACCCCTATGTTCATAGCAGCACAATTCACCACAGCTAAGATTTGGAAACAGCCTAAATGTCCATCAACAGATGAGTGGATTAGAAAACTATGGTATATCTACAAAATGGAATACTACACTGCTATAAAAAAGAAGGAATTCTTACCATTTGTAGCAGCATGGATGGAACTGGAGAGCATTATGCTAAGTGAAATAAGCCAGGCAATGAAAGAAAAGTGTCACATGCTCTCACTCATTTATGGAAAAAAAAAGAACATTATAACCTGATTAGAGGCCTGTTGCATGAAGAGATTCGTACAATAGGCCTTCCTTTCCCTGGCTTCCAGCACCAGTTTTCCTCCAGCACCCAGGACCCAGGCCTTTGCTCCGGCTGGAGTCTGCTGCCTTTGCTGCCGACTCTGGCCAGTCTGCCTTCTTCTTTCCTGCAGACTCCAGCCAGAGTCTGCCTTCTTTGTCTTCACTGCAGACTCTGGCCAGAGTCTGCTGTCTTCGCTGCAGACTCTGGCCAGAGTCTGCTGTCTTCGCTGCAGACTCAGGCCAGAGTCTGCCTTCTTCATCTTTGCTGCAGACTCCGAGTCTGCAGTCTTCATCTTTGCTGCAGGGCCAGAGTGCAGCTCCTGGATCCCCTCACCACCCGCCCTCCCTCTCATAGCAGGCATCCTGCCCCGCCCAGACACTCCACACCTGGAGCAGCTGGGTGGCTGCCATCGTTGTCCTTCTAATTTGCACATTCTCTCCTGGCGGGTGTAGGGGAGGTACGGTCAATTTACATGTCTGTCTATTATTAGGTAAGGTGAACAAAAAGATAGATACAGAGACAGTAAAGCATCGAACAGACTGTCAAATTATAGTGCGAAGGCTGGGGAGTGTTGGGAATGGGGGGACGAGATCAACCAAAGAACTTGTATGTATGCATATATGCACAACCAATGGACACAAGACACTGGGAGGGGTGGGATGAGGGCATATGAGAGGGGGTAGGGGAGGATGGGGAAGGTCAATGGAAGAAAAAAAAGGAGATATATGTACTACTATGTGTAATACTTTAAACAACAAAATTTTGCAGACAGCGCCTGGGAAGGCACATGGGCATTCCTTTAATTATCATCTGCTGAACCAGGGCGATAGGCAGAGCCACGCCCTGGGAACATGCTTCCCCAATAAGACTGGACATGTTATCAGCTTGGCCTTCATATCAGCCCAGGTGTCAGGGGCAGGCTTTGATATGTAAATCCAGGCAAGCACCAGGAATGCTAGGGCCTACTCAAGAATGCAAGTAACCTCCTTTGATCCTAAGTTTTGGTGATACTTCCTGGTATTGGGGGTATAAAATAAATGTGCTGTGTGCTCAGGTCATATTCGCTCACTGCCTCTCCATCAGAGAATGGTGTCCCACCTAGCTCCCAGCTTTTAAATCTATTTCTGAATCTTTTTTTCTTTCTATTATTTCTCAATCCCTGGCCGCCTCCACTTAGAACTGGTTCGTTCATCTCTCTTTCCGTGCTGGACGTGGAAAAGGGAGATCCCTGCCATGTTTGGCCCCTGCCGCATTTGGCCCCCGCAAAATTTAAAAATACATTAATAAAAATAAAAACTGTGGTACATCTACACAATGGAATACTATGCCACTATTTAAAAGATCCTTCTATTTATATTCTGAGTAAGGGGAAGTATGCATTAAGCATTTCGGCATACTGAAATGTGGTTGTGTTAAGGAAAAGCACTTGGACTTAGCTGTGAGCTGAATGTCCTACTGTTTCATGAAATAACATCTGTATTTGATAGTACAACATTCTCAACAGCATGGATGGAACTGGAGAGCATTATGCTAAGCTAAATAAGCCAGTCAGAGAAAGGTAAGTATCACATGATCTCACTCATATGTGGGATATAATGATCAACATAATTTGATGAACAAGAATAGATTGATCTAGAGACAAATGGTGGGGGATGGGTGTTAGAGAGCAACCAAAGGACTTACATGCATGCATCCTAGCTAATAATAGACAAATATGCAAATTGACCACACCTCTGCTACACCCAAGCCACACCCACCAGCCCAAGCCACGCCCACCATCCAATCATGGCGAGTATGCTAATAAACCGAACCAAGATGGCTACAGTCACCGAGAGCAAGGTTTCCCAGGCAACAGAGGGAAACAAGCTTTCCGCCTGCCCTTGACAGGCCTAAGCCTCCACTCAAGCTACAAAGTTTCAATTATAGAAGGTAAACAAATTCAAACAGAATTGCGGCAGCCACGGAGCTGGAGAGACCAGGCCAGGGTTGCCTGTGGTAACGGAGAAAGCAAAGCTTTCCGCACACCCTGGCCGGGCTCAGGCCTCTGCTTAAGGCTACAAAGTTTCAGTTATAGAAGGTGAATTAACTCAAACAGAAATGGCTGCTGGTGGAGCATGCAGGAGGCTTGGCTCCGCTCCAGGCTACAAAGTTTCAATTGTAAAAGGTAAATAAATTCCAGATACCAGTGCCTCCGCTTGGATTGCCAGGGGGCGTGGCTGGCCTGCAAACCACCACAGGCCCCTTGCTCAGGCTGCCCCATGCCCCAAGGGAGCCCCCACCCTTATCTGGGACATCCTTCAGGGCAAACCAGCTGGCCCCCACTCCTGCACCAGGCCTCTATCCTATCTAATAAAAGAGTAATATGCAGATTGACCACCACTCCAACACACAATATGTCTGCCCCCATGTGGACACAAGATGGCCACCACAAGATGGCCAGCAGGGGAGGGCAGTTGGGAGGCACCCGGCCTGCAAGGGAGGGCAGTTGGAGGCGATCAACCCTGCAGGCAAGGGCAGTTAGGGGTGACGGGGCCGGCAGAGGAGGAAAGTTGGGGGCAAACAGGCTGGCAGGGGAGCAATTAGGCATCAATCAGGCTGGCAGCGGAGTGGTTAGGGGTGATCAGGCTGGCAGGCAGAAGCAGTTAGGGGCAATCAGGAAGGCAGGCAGGCAAGCAGTTGGGAGCCAGCAGTCCTGGATTGTGAGAGGGATAACCAACTGCCCATTTAGGCCCGATCGCAGTGGGATCGGGCCTAAACGGGCAGTCGGACATCCCTCGAGGGGTCCCAGATTAGAGAGGGTACAGGCTGGGCTGAGGGACACCCCCCCTCCGTGCACGAATTTCGTGCACCGGGCCTCTAGTATTAGCATAACCAATGGACACAGACACTGGGGTGATGGGGGCTTGCCCGGGCTGGGAAAGGATGGGGGAGGGGGTCAATTGGGAAAAAAGGAGACATGTAAAACTTAAGACAATAATAAAAAAAGAACTTGCCTAATTGACTACTATTCTGTAAAGGTAGTACATGACCAGAAAATAAAGCTTATGGCAGGCTGGGGATGGGAACACCTAGGAGACAAAGAATATTCCGCTTCTGGAAATAGAAGAGGCCTGGGAGCATCTGCAGAATGCGTAGAAAGAAGGACCAGATAACTAGGACCAAGAGCCAGAGCAAGGCCAAAAGTCCAGGTGGCAGGAGTTCTCAGCCACAGCACACAGGGGTAGCCAGGACACAGGCCACGTGGGCTGAGACACCTCAACGAAAGTTCAGCAGGAATCAGATACTAGTCCCTAATGTCTCGAATTCATTCACCGGGCCTCTGGTGACTGTATAAAAGCAAGTTATTAACACGGATTTCTAAGCAAGAATCAAGGGAGGAGTACTGTGGTGTGCTAATAGTCATCCTATTCTTCACTGCCACTTGTTGTTGAAAACAAATCTGTTTTACTTAAGCACATCTTTGATAAAGCCGTGACAATGAATAATGTTATTAAATATTGATCATTCTATTTATATTCTGCATACTGAAATGTGGTTGTGTTAAGGAAAAGCACTTGGACTTAGTTGTGAGCTGAATGTCCTACTATTTCATAAAATAACATCTGTATTTGCTAGTACAACTGTCATTCTCTCAAAACTACAAAGTGAGCCTGTCACTTCAAGGAAAACAACTTACACATTTCTTGCCAATTGCACAATTCCAGCTATCAAGCTAAAAATTAAGACTGGGGAAATCTTGTACCTTATTTTGAGAGTTTGACAGCTTTTCAATACTTAAAGGCTTTTCTGGGAAGACTGGTGGTGATAAGATGCTAACTAAATATATGAGTTTTGATACTATATAAAGAAAAGTGACCCAATACTTTCCAAATGACCAATGCAAAATACTCCTATGAAATTATTTACAAATAAAAATATTCATTCAGAGATAAATCAAGATGGTGGCATAGGTTAAGCACCTAACCTGCAGCCTGGCACAACAATTTCAAGAATACAACTAAAGGTCAAAACGGACATCATCCAGAACCACAGGAAAGCTGGCTGACTGAAATGCCCACAACTAGAAGGAAAGAGAAAACCACAGGGAAAATCAGAGGAGCCGTAGGAGCCTGAGTGGAGACACGGGCAGAGACCGGGCAGAGACACGGGCGTGCGCACGAGCGAGGAGGACGGAGTCGCAGAAGACAGGGTGGCTGACGGCCTGGCCGGTGTTCTCTAGCAGGAAGGAGATAAAAGATCCAGATTGTGCTGAACACCAGCTACGACCTCACTGAATCCCAGTCCCGGGCGAGACCCTGGGAAGCCAGGCGCATGCTGGGGGAATCAGGGCTGCGGGGCAGAGGCACAGAGGAGCCGCGAAAGGCAGAGCTCCGGAGGCGCGCACTCGAATGTGCACAGAGGACGGACCGTTGTCTATGCCGCTGAATTGCCCTGGCAGGGAGGAGACAGGGGCTCCGGACCCTGCAGAACCCCAGTTCCGGCTGCGCTGGACCCAGTTATGGGCGAGACCCTGGGAAGCCAGGCTCATGCTGGTGGAACCTGGGCTGTGAGGCAGAGACGCAGGGGAGTGGCGAAAGGCAGAGCACTGGAGGCGCACATGGGAATGCGCGCAGAGGATGGTCTGTTGACTGTGCTGCTGGATTGCCCTGACGGGGAGGAGACAAAGGAGCCAGACTGCTCTGAGCCCCAGTTCCGACTACACTGAAACCCAGTTCCGGGCGAGAATCTGGGAATCCAGATTCATCGGGGGAGAGACTAGACTGTTTGGCGGCGGGCGAAGCTCCAGGGCGCTTTTCTCTCAGAGGTGTTTGCAGGGAGTACAGAGGGACACTGAGAACCAGGAACCTCATAGGGCGGGGCTGACGGGAAGCCAAGGCTGTAGGCTCCACCCTGAAACTCTGCCCCATCCAAGCTGAGCACAGAGGCTTTTACAATTTTGCAAGTCTAGTTGAATAAGGCTGTCTCCCGGCATAGACACAGCTGATCCTCACAGCCAATTGGACTGGAGGGCAAATCCTCCCAGTGTACCAACAACAATCAAGGCTTAACAACACCAAGACTTTGCACTCAGCCCACAAAGGGGGTACCAAGAGCGACCACCTAGGGAGATTGGGGAAGCTGAGCTACCGGCCCCTATAGGTCACTGACCACACAAAGCCACTCCATCAGCATAAGGAGGCAGCCAAAAGATGGAGACACCAAAGGAGGTCATGAATAGAAGGGATGAAGGAAAGTAAACTAATGGACGACACAGTGTTCAGAACCACATTTATAAGATTACTTAGAATCTTCTGGAGGACCGAGATGGCGGCATAGGGCAGATGCCTGATTGTTGCCTACCACAACATTTTTGAGACTGCAACTGGAGGGCAGAGCAGACACCATCCGGAACAATGGCCGGAGGAGTTGCTGGGAGGGGGTTGATCGATGGGAGTTGGGATCGGAAAGACTGGGCCCCACTGGGTCACGGATCCGGGTGCGCTCGCCCGGCGACTGGTCGCCGCTGCAGGCCCGAGTGCCACTGCAGCGACCTTAGACCGGCCCGCCGCCGTGCATCGGGCGCACCGGAGCTTCGCCGAGCCTGCCGCCTGGCGAGTTCCGCGGCGGCTGCCACGGAGCTCTGAGGGATGGCCGAAGGAATTGCTGAGAGGGAAATGACCGACAGGAATTGGGATCGAGAAGACAAGGCCCCGCTGGGTCCCGGGTCGGGGTGAGGCTGCACGTCCCTGGTTCCGGTCGAGGCCACGCGCCCCTGGATCTGGGTGAGGCCACACGCCCCATGGGCCCGGGTGAGGCTGGGTCCCGGGTCCCGATGAGGCCGCGCCCCTGGGTCCAGGAGAGGCCATGTGCCCCTGGGTCCAGATGAGGCTGGGTCCCAGGTCCAGGTGAGGCCGTGCACCCCTGTATCTGGGCGAGGCTGTGTCCCGGGTCCGGGTGAGGCTACGCCCCTGAGCCCGGGAGAGGCCACGCGCCCCTGGGTCCAGGTGTGGCTGGATCCTGGGTCCGGGTGAGGCTGTGTGCCCCTGGATCCGGGTGAGGCTGGGTCCCGGGTACGGGTGAGGCCGCGTGCCCCTGGGTCCGGGTGAAGCTGGATCCCGGGTTCGGGTGAGGCCATGCGCCCCTGGATCCGGGAGAGGCTGGGTCCTGGGTCCGGGTGAGGCTGTGCCCCTGGGTCCGGGAGAGGGGTCCTGGGTCCGGGTGAGGGTGAGGCCGGGTGCCCCTGGGTCCGGGAGAGGTCCAGGTGCCCCCACGCCCCTGGGTCCGGGTGAGGCAACGCACCTCTGGGTCCGGGTGAGGCTGGATCCCGGGTCCGGGTGAGGCCGTGCACCCCTGGATCCAGGTGAGGCTGGGTCCCAGGTCCAGGTGAGGCCACGCCCTTGGGTCCAAGAGAGGCCACGTGCCCCTGGGTCCAGGTGAGGCCACGCGCCCATGGGTCTGGGTATAGCTGAATCCTGGGTCCGGGTGAGGCCGTGCGCCCCTGGATCCGGGAGAGGCTGGGTCCCGGGTCCGGGTGAGGCCACGCCCTGGGTCTGGGAGAGGCCACGCGCCCCTGGGTCCGGGTGAGGCCATGCACCTCTGGGTCCGGGTGAAGCTGGATCCCGGGTCCAGGTGAGGCCGTGCGCCCCTGGATCCGGGTGAGGCTTGGTCCTGGGTCCGGGTGAGGCCGCGCCCCTGGGTCCGAGAGAGGCCATGCGCCCCTGGGTCCGGGTGAGGCCACGCGCCCCTGAGTCTGGGTGAGGCTGGATCCCGGGACCGGGTGAGGCTGCGCCCCCCTGAGTCTGGGTGAAGCCGCGCCCCTGGGTACGGGCGAGACCAAACCAGAGGGAGTCGGACCTGCATTACCACCATTGGTCCACCACCCAGAGCTGAAAAGTCAGTGCCGACATGTACACATAAGGAACTGGTGGACAATGAAAATGGATCTCTAAAGAACTGTTGGTCCAGAAAGAAACTCACTACAGACTGATTCATTTGCCTGTCAGCATAACTATTACTGCTCGTCTCACATTTGGTTCTTATATTTCTAGTAACACATGATTTCACTCATCTAAGGGAAATGATGAACAACATAGACTGATGAACAAGAACACACCCAGAAACAAGGAGGCATCGGTCGGATTGTCGGGCCTCAGAGGGAGGGGAGGGGAGGGTGGGAGTAGCGGGGAGAGATCAACCAAAGGACTTGTGTGCATGCATACAAGCCTAACCAATGGTTAAGGACAACAGGGGGGTGGGGTGGGGGTTGGGAATGGGGGGATGAGGACAAATATGTGACACCTTAATCAATAAAGAACTAAAAAATAAAAAAAAAAATATTCATTCAGCATACAAAATAGATGAATGGGTATTAATTTAACAGAGACCTTAGTACAAGTTCAAGAATAGGATTTAAAATTCCATTATAACTAATTTAAGAAACCAGCTCCTGTGGATTTCTGGTACAGTTTCAAAGAAATCCACAATTATCTGAAGGCTTTAAAATTATGCCCTTTTCCAGCCATAAAGCCAAATGAGGCTAGGTCTTCATATTGTTCATTCAAAACAAATTATTGACATGACTGACATAATCGCAAAGGATTGAAGACAGGGTGTACATGAGAATCAGCTGTCTTCTATTAAACCAGAAATAAAGATTTGTCAAATGTAAATAAATTACACAATTTCCTCTCAACTTTTTTGTTGTGGTAAGTAATTCTCTTTTATCAAGAATTAGAGGCCCGGTGCACGAAATTCATGCATGGTGGTTGGGGGGATGTCCCTCAGCCCAACCTGCACCCTCTCCATTCTGGGAACCCTCGAGGGATGTCCGACTGCCCATTTAGGCCCGATCCCATGGGATCGGGTCTAAACAGGCAGTCGGACATCAGTCTCACAATCCAGGACTGCTGGCTCCCAACTGCTCGCCTGCCTGCCTTCCTGATTGCCCTTAACCACTTCTGCCTGCCAGCTTGATCACCCCCTAACCACTCCCATGACAGCCTGATTGATGTCTAACTTCTCCCCTGCCAGCCTGTTTGCCCCCAACTTCCCTTCTCTGCCAGCCAGGTCACCCCTAACTGCCGTCCCCTGCAGGGTTGATCACCTCCAACTTCCCTCCCTTGCAGGCCTGGTCCCTCTCAACTGCCCTCCCTTGCAGGTCTGGTGCCTCCCAACTGTCCTCCTGCTGGCCATCTTGTGGTGGCCATCTTGTGTCCACATGGGGGCAGGATCTTTGACCACATGGGGGCAGCCATATTGTGCATTGGAGTGATGGTCAATCTGCATATTACTCTTTTATTAGATAGGATAGAGGCCTGGTGCATGGGAGGGGGCCAGCTGGTTTGCCCTGAAGGTTGTCCTGGATCAGGGTGGGGTTCCCTTGGGGCATGGGGAAGCCTGAGCGAGGGGCCTGTGGTGGTTTTCAGGCCAGCCACACCCCCTGGCGACCCAAGCGGAGGCCCTGGTATCTGGAATTTATTTACCTTCTACAATTGAAACTTTGTAGCCTGGAGCGGAGCCAAGCCTCCTGCTCGCTTCGTGGCCAGCAAGCCATTTCTTTTGGGACTTATGTTTCTTCTATAATTGAAACTTTGTAGCCTGGAGTGGAGGCCTAGGCCAGTCAAGGTGTGTGGAAAGCTTTGCTTCCTCCATTGCCGGGGGCAAACCTTGCCTCCTGCTCTTTCCAGCTCCGTAGCTGCTGCCATTCCTGTTTGGATTTGTTTACCTTCTATAATTGAAACTTTGTAGCCTTGAGTGGAGTTCTTAGGCCAGCAAGGGCAGGCGGAAAGCTTGGCTTCCTCTGTTCCCGGGGAAACCCAAGCCTCCCTCCTGCTCTCTGTGGCTGTAGCCATCTTGGTTGGGTTTATTTGCATATTTGCTCCTGATTGGCTGGTGGGCGTGGCCTGTGGGTGTAGCGAAGTTGGGGTCAATTTGCATATTACTCTTTTATTAGGTAGGATGATGTTTATGCTATGGCTCCCTATAAGGGATGATTATGTCCCCCAGGAAACATTCAGCCATGGAGGAGACATTTTTTGCTGTCACAATGAGGCCTGGGAAGAGGGTGCTACTGGCAACTAGTGAGGAGAGGCCAGGGAAGCTCCTAAACATCCTGTAACTCACAAGGCAATCTCCCACAACAAAGAAGTATCCTGCTCAAAATTTCAACAATGCCATGAACACCATGTTTCAACATACAAGGGACTTGTTTTAAATTCTCAATTTTAATTTCTGATACAGTAATTATCAGTATAGCCTACATAAACAAATCTTCTTTGGGATCCTCAATAACTTCAGCATTAAGAGTCCTAAGACAAAAACGAACAATTCACTTCAATAATGTAAAAAAGGACGATAGCTTACTCCAATGTCTATAGTTAAAACCTAACACTAACTTTGTATTTTGTAAGTTTATTAGCTAGAACAAGACAGGTTTCAAAACTCACCTGTTTTTTATGTGGGAATAGTGCTAATAGGCTGTAGAGAGAAAAAGTAAAACTGATTTTATGTTGGGTCAGAAGATAACTTTTTTTAAAGGGGTTGTGGTGAGAGAAGACCTTCCCAGCTGCCCAGTGGCCATGAAATCCTCATTCAGAACATTCTCTCAAGGGCACTCTCCACCTTGTTGTAGTTCTTTGTCCTTTACCAACATTAGGAAGTCCAAAATGCTAGGGAATATTCTGTTAGAAGACATGTTTCGGGTGATTACATTTAATATATTAAGTTATTACGCACTTGCCCTGTCATCTGCCCTTCGACCCATAGAACCTTTCCTCCTGTAAAGTTAGATCTATTTGTACACATGCTTCAATTTAAGCCACACAGCAGGTTTTCCACCTGCCCACCCATATTCCGTCATTTCCCTAAAGGGAAATAAAATGCTCTCTACCAAACAAAATCATTTAAGATCACTTTTGCCCTCTTGCTCCCCATTTTCCTCATTCTCACCATTCTCATTTGCAAGTGCTTCTCCTCCATTCTCTGCCTCCTCCACAACTTCCTTCTTCTCTTTTAAGAGCTTGGTGGTAATCTCAGACCTGTGCCCACAGCAATGTCTGACATGATGGGGCATGCTGGTGATCTGATGCAGCAGATTATTTTTTAAAAGCAAGAGTTGGAGGACTCTGGAGAAGCTGTGGGAGTCTGTGGTGGTGGAGGAGGCATGCAGCAGTGGTGGCTGCAGCAAGCAGAGAGGCAGCCACAGGAATGCAAAGATGGCTTTTCAGATGATTGGCACCATTTTCTTAACCTGAGCACTGAAAAGGACAATCAAGTAAAATCACATATGGGTAGGATGCTTTTAGCATAAGGGGTCTGTCACTGAGCCCTGGGCAACCTATTGGTACTCACCATTGCAAGGCGATTCTGAGATTAGACTGACAAAAAGTGTTGTCTACAAATATTGTTGAGCATAAGCTGTACTTTTCCCTAAGGTGGCCGGGAAGGGGAATCAAAGAAAATATCACAGTAAGTTAAACTTATAACAGTGTGTTTTTCCTTGGTTACAGTGTCAAACAATGAAGCATTACAATTGTTCTCATACTCTATGAACTGCTTATTGTGATATTGTGCAGTTGTATGGTAAACCCATTAGATGCCCTAACTTCCAACCATGAGATCTGAAAAATGGATTACAAAATGCTGCCCTGGATATAATACCTATAATCCAACTTTGCAAACACCTAAGATAAATTCCCTTTATATTAATATAAAACATTTAAAAGAAGATTTCAATGTTTTTTCTTAATAAATGAAAACAGCTAAGATTTCTATTTCTATTCTTTATTTTCTGCATTAAAACATAATGCCTTCTATCATATAAAAGCAAGTGCATTTTATTAAAGTCCATGAAAGCCAATAAGAAATATTAGTTCAGGAGGCAGTGTGACAAAACACATGTATCTGAGGCAGAGGTGTGTATGCAGGGACTGGCCTATGGCTAACAAGTTAGGGGGCCAGCGGTCTCTCTGGGCCTCAGTTTCCTTACCTAGAGGATTCAAGAGTATTGTTTTAAGATTCACTCACTTCGGGTGGTGGAATAAGGGCTTGCTACACAGACATGCTCCTAGGACCAAACTGGAATTACAGCTAAAAAAATAAATAAATAAAAAACCCATCCTGAATAACCAACTGAAGACTAGTTGCAGAGAACCCTGATAACGAAGGATGGAAAGAGGAGACCACATAGACACTGGTATGAAGGGCAGAGGCATGAAAGGGCTAAACCGGCTCCCACAGATAGCAGCTGAATTTCCGGAGAGATATCTCTGTTATGGGTGGGGTGTGCCACTGAAAACTCGTTCTAAACCCCAAGCTGGGCCCCCCAGCAGAGAGCACCAGAATTGAAAAAGGTGCCCACAAGTCATCTGGCTGTGATAGGCAGCAGGGTTGCGATCTGCCAGGGGGAGATGGCTGGAAATGCAAGCACCCTTGAAAAGGGCCAACACACAAAATTTCTAGGGAGCTACTCACCTTGGGCTCCAGCAGAGGGAGGGCAGAGTGGACTGGAGCTGTGTGAGCAGAGGCCACAGTTGGGGGCTCTGTGGTTAGAGCTTGGAAGGCAGGCACCCTGGTTTCTATGCTGAGTCATACCGCGCTCATATTTCAAAGGACGTGTTTCTCAGGCAGACCTTTGCTTTCCAGGTGTTTTTTTCCTGGGGGGGGCAGAGGATTGCCCCTCCCTATTGGAAAATCCCTTGACTCAAGCTATAGAGTTTCTGAGGTCCATTAAGAGACTGAGAATAACAATTAGCCTCCAGGCAGAAGTAATTGCCCCACCTTGTTGGAAAACCTCTCACATCACCTGTGATGATTCTTTGAGCCTCCTCAGACTGAATCCAATCAGTCCCCAGGCAGAGAAAGGTCTCTGGAGGCTTTGAATCTTGGCCTGATCTAATAAGTTAGAAACAACATTTGACACTGTCCTGTGCTACAGATTGGGAGGCATAGCAAATCTACTTAATACACAGACACAAACCCAAACAGGCAGCCAAAATGGGAGACAAAGAAGCAACCCCCAAATGAAAGAACGAGAGAATTCTCCAGAAGAAGAGCTAAATTAAATGAAGAGAAGAAATTTATCAGACACAAGAGTTTAGAACAATGATGGCAAAGATGCTCAACAGCATGAGACAAGATATAGTAACTGTGAAGAATGACATAGCACTAATATAGAGCAGAGTGCAAGAAATACCCAGCAGATTAGGGGAAGCCAAGGATCAGATCATTGAATTAGAAGATAAGGTAAAAAAAAAATCACTCAGAGAACCTAAAAACAAACAAACACACCAACAAATAATTTAAAAACCAGAAGACAGCTTAAAGGAGCTGTAGGACAACATGAAAGGTACTATTTGCATAATAGATGGCCAAGAAATATTCCAACAAAATGGACAACTTAAACAAAATGGACATATTCCTAGAAAAATACAATCTTCCAAAACTGTATCAGGAAGAATAAAAATCTCTGAATAGACTTATAACTACTGATGAAATTGAAGCAGTAATTTAAAAAAACTTCCAGCAAATAAAAGCCCTAGTCAGGATGGCTTCACAAGGGAGTTTTACCAAACATTCAAAGAAAAAATTAACCAATCCTCCTCAGACTATTCCAAAAAAATTCATACTCAATGGGCAAAAACTAAAACCATTTACCTTAAGAACAGGAATAAGTCAGGGATGCACACTCTCACCATTCCTGTTGATATAGTACTGGAAGTACCAGCCATAGCAATCAGAAAAGAAGAAAAAATAAAAGGCATCCAAATTGAAAAGGAAGAAATAAAACTGTCATTATTCTCAGATGACATGATATTGTACATAGAAATATATTGTTCATTATATTCCTCAAATGAGTGAGATCATGTGATATTTACCTTTCTCTGACTTATTTCGCTTAGCATAATGCTCTCCAGTTCCAGCCATGCTGTTGCAAAAGGTAATAATTCCTTCTTTTTTTTACAGTCGGCATACCACTGCTTTATAAGCCACTCATCTATTGATGGGCACTTAGGCTGTTTCCAAATCTTAGTTATTGTAAATTGTGCTGCTATAAACATAGGGGTGCATATAAACTTTCTGATTCGTGTTTCTGTTTTCTTGGGATATATTCCTAGAAAATGGATTACTGGGTCAATGAGAGTTCCATTTTTAACTTTTTGAGGAAACTCCATACTGTTTTCCACAGTGGCTGCACCAGTCTGCATTCCCATCAGCAGTGCATGAGGGTTCCTTTTTCTCCAAATCCTCTCCAGCACTTGTCGTTTGTTGATGATAGCCATTCTGACAGGTGTGAGATGGTACCTCATTGTCATTTAGATTTGCATCTTTTGGATTACTAGTAACTTTGAGCAAGTTTTCAAATGTCTCTTGGCCTTCTGTATGTCCTCTTGTGAAAAGTGCCTATGTATGTCCTTTGCCCATTTTTTGGTTGGATTGTTTATATTCCTTTTGTTAAGTTGTATGAGTTCCCTGTAAATGTTGGAGATTAAACACTTATCAGAGATAACATTAGCAAATATGTTCTCTCATGCAGTGGGCTTTCTTGTTGTCTTGTTGATGGTTTCTTTTGCTGTGCAGAAGCTTTTGATTTTGATGTAGTCCCATTTGTTTATTTTCTCCTTAGTTTCCATTGCCCTAGGAGCTGTATCGGTAAAGATATTGCTACAACATATGCCTGTTATTTTGCAAGGAAGAGGCAGAAAGAAACATCGAGGCACAGAACCCACATAATGTGCTCAGGAGACAGGAGATTACGACGAGGGGCAAGAGTGGTTCAGCTAAGAGCGAAAATGGTCACAAAGCCACGTGTAGAAGGCTTTGCATCCATGCTAGGCAGCGTGTGCTTTATCCAGCAGCAATGAAGGGTTTAACCAGGGGAGAGAGACAAGCTGATTTGCATTTCAGAAAGGTCTCTGACATGCCTTGCTATACTGGACACAGCAATCCTGGTATTCACTACTCAAATGCCGACCATTTGAATGGGTTCCTGGAAGGCTCAAACTGCACCTGTGAGAAGTGCCACACAGCAGCCTGCTCTTATCAGAGAGTGGTCCAAGCCAGTGAGGCTGGTGCATGCTGCGGTCCCTGGGGGACAGGGCCTCCTCCTCATCTTCAGCCAATAACCTCAATGGCAACTAGGGTGGTTACCGAGTGCATCACACAGAAACTGCTCCCCATTCCTGCTCCAACACCAATGGCTTCATTACACCAGGGTAGAGTCCAATCAGCTGACCCAGCCTCTAGGCCCTGCCTAGCTCTTCCTTTCTCTCCAGCTCTTCTCACTATGTTGCAGCCATAGGAGCCTCCCTGCTTCTGTCTGGCATGCCACACTCAGCCCCAGGGCCTTTGCACCCGCCCTTCCCCATGCCTGGAGCATTCTGCCCCTCCTTCTCACAGCACTGGTTCCTTCTAATCCTTCAGGGCTCAGCTTCATCACTTCCACAAAGAGGTCCTCCCTCATTCAGGTGTGTCACTCTGTTATTCTTTATCATAAACCTGTAGATTTTCCTCTGGGCTCCTTTGACAATCTGTAATCATTTCACCTGTTACTGTGTTTAACCGTTTCTTGCCCATCTCCCCTAAAACACTGTAGGCACCATGAAGGCAGCGATATGGACTATCTTATTCACCTTCAAGTCACCTATACTTAGAACATACCCTGGCACATAATAAGCATTTGATAATTATTTGTTGATTAATTGGACAATGCAAAAATAATATCCAGGGTGGAGAACTGCTTAGAATACCTCATTGTAATTATTGCCTCAATGTTCATTATTAGACATACCCAAGACACAGGAAAATGAGAGAGGGAATGATACAATACCTTACAATGTTACCATCCTATATAATAATGAGGTGATATGCAAATTGACCCTCACGCCCTCGCACAAGATGGCCACCCCCATGTGGTCAAAGATGGCTGCCCCCATGTGGTCACAAGATGGCCGCCACAAGATGGCCAGCAGGGGAGGGCAGTTGGGGGCGACCAGGCCTGCAGGGGAGGGAGGGCATTTAGGGGCGACCAGGCCAGCAGGGGAGGGCAGTTGGGGGCAATAGGGCCTGCAGGGGAGAGCAGTTGGGGGCAATCGGGCAGGCAGAGGAGCTGTTAGGCGTCGATCAGGCTGGCAGAGGAGTGGTTAGGGGGTGATCAGGCTGGCAGGCAGGCGAGCGGTTGGGAGCCAGCAGTCCCGAATTGTGAGAGGGATGTCTAACTGCTGTTTTGGGCGGGCCTAAACTGGCAGTCGGACATCCTCCAAGGGGTCCCAGATTGAAGAGGGTGCAGGCTGGGCTGAGGGACATCACACACACACACACACACACACACACACACACACACACACACACACACACAGTGCACAAATTTTGTGCACCGGGCCTCTAGTTTCATTATAATCATCTTTAGAATGAAAGTGAGAGTGGTAAGAATTCCTACCTCCCAAGTTGGTTGTTAGTTTTAAAATAGAAAGGGCTGTAGAGGTAGCACAGGCAGGGACATTTTGAAGCTTAGCATCTTGCCCGAGCAGGGGCGGAGGGTCACTGTACTCAAACTTTCACCTTACTGTCAATCTCTCTCTTGTTCTCTATAATCACATTGTTTAATACAACCCAAATTAGAAAGATATGAGGAAACTTGTTACTACATAGCTTTTCTTCAAAGCTTGATTCATGATTGCTTTATTTTTCCAAAGCCCATAACTTGCTCTACTAACAAGGCAAAAGATGTCCAAATACCTAGCAACCCATTTCCCACCTTTATTTTAAAAATAAAAGGTACAACTTTTATTTATTTTTTTTTTTACTAGGGGCCCGGTGCACGAAATTCATGCACTGGGGTTGAGGGGTCTCTCAGCCCAACCTGCCCCTCTCACATACTGGGTGCCCTCAGGGGATGTCCTACTGATGGCTTAGGCCCGCTTAAGCCACAGTCTGGCCTCCCTTTTGGGAGGCAACCGGGCTGATCAGGGGAAGGCACCAGCCCCATCACCCCGCTGCTGCAGCCACTGCCAGTCACCACAGCCACCAAGGTGTTTTCATCAACACAGACTCCAGTCCCTTCACCAAGAAAAAAATGACAACTTTCTTTAGGCATTTTCAGGATGTTTCTTTCATAGGATATGCATTTTTTTTTTTTTTTTTTAGTCCTCACCTGAGGATATGTTCCCACTGATTTTTTTAGAGAGTTGGAGAGAGAGAGGGAGAGACAGAGAGAAACATCAATGTGAGAGGGACACTTTATTGGTTGCCTCCTGTTGCAGCAGCCCTGACCATGGGCCCCAGGCTGGGGGGCATGCAGGGACCCCTGGGCATGCATGCAGCAGTGGCTGCCGGGGTCTCCACACACCCCAGACGCCAGCAGCCAGCCCCCCATCGTGGGCGCCAGGGTGGGGGCGTGGACCCAAACTGCCTCTTGGTGCTGGAGCATTCCCAAGGGGCTGGGGGCACTATGGTGACACGGGATGTTCCTGCCCTCCCCCCAGCCCCTTGGCACCTGCACCTATAGGCTCGAAGTGGCCAGGGGGCGTTCTGGGACCCCTTCCTCTCAGGACCTAAGCACGGGCCTACAGGCTCTGAGCAGCTTGGGTCCGGAGGATGTTTCCCAGACCCAGACTGCTGCAAGTGTTTGGGGGCGGGAACATTCCCGTGTTGCTATGGCGACGCGGGAATGTTCCCGCCCCGCCAAGGCTCCCAGTGGCCAAGGGGTGTTCAGGGACCCCTGCCGCCCAGGACCTAAGCACGGGCCTACAGTCTTGGAGCGGCCTGGGTCCGGAGGATGTTTATGGGACCCAGGCTGCTCAGAGCCCACATATGCAAATTAACCGCCATCTTGTTCGCTCTGATTGGCTGTGGGCGTAGCGAAGGTGCGGTCAATTTGCATGTTTGTCTATTATTAGGTAAGATTGGTTGTTTTTTATTTCTTTTTTTTTCAATTAAATTTTATTGGGGTGACATTAGTTACCACAAACATATAGGTTTAACGTGTGGATTACTAAGTTGGTGCACGTATTAGTAATGACCAGTTAAGAACTCACCGTCAGCTGGTGTGGGAAAGGCTTTCCTCCAGGAGCCAAGTGGGAGTTACTGCTTTTGAACATCAGTCTCAGTTCAAGGTTTCCAGACACTCAATGCCAAATCTTCTAGCCAGAGATGTCCTCACAAGTTCCTATAGGTAAAACCATTTTGGAAATCGGTGAGCTCCTGCATTTTCCATTCTAACTTAGCCATAATGCCCAGACGTAGCCAGGCAGACCAAGAGATGACCAAAGAACCCAGACCACCTCTGCAAAGGCAGAAGCACTGCTTGGAGTTCACGCAAACGGGTCCCGTCAGCATTAATGTGCTGGAAAGTTATTTCCTTGTTGGAACCTCAGCTTCCTCATCTATAAGCTGAAGCCATTGAAATGGATTTCCTATATATCTCTTTCAGAACTAACCTCCAGTGTCCTGTATTGAACATTCATCCAAGTGAAAGCACTGTGTCTGAAGGTTCTCCTCGGCCTTCTGTTTTATTAAAGTTGTAGTTTGTATTTTAAGAAAAGAATGTCTCTAGTTCGCCTGGGGCCTGTGGACAACCATGGACGATGGGGGAGAATGTGTTAGGTTGGGGGAGGCCAGGTCCTGGTCCAGTGGTCTAGCTACAGCAAGTAACCAGTGGCGTGGCTTGATTAATCGCTTTGCTGGTCTGAGTGCTATTTTCCTTCACTGTAAAATAAGTCATGGGACACACAATGATCGATAACCTTAGTTGCCCCTAGACAGAGATTTGTCAGCTGGAGACCAGTTTTAGGTTTCCACTGTACCCTTGTACCATTTGTATCCTGTGAGTTTTACACACACACTTGTACCAACTTTTCATTAAGCAAATACATGTTTAAAAATCTGTAGCCTAGAGAGTTGACATATTTCCTTCCATAAGCAAAACCTGCTGTTGTGTTCCTAGCCTACAATCTATATGCTTTGGAGGGTTTATAGTGCCCCCTTCATTTATCACCGTCATGATTTTATGAACAAAACTTGAATCTGGCTCTACAGAAAACTAAATAAAATGACAAAGAAAGCATCCTATTCTGATGCAGGTCGTTAACAGGCGTGAGGAGGCCCAAAGCTGTTCCCCAGCTTGGAGCTCCCATTCCACAGCTGGCAGCACAGAGCACGGTGACACTGCCATGCAACCGCGCCTTCTTGATTGGGAGTGCTCTCGCAGGGGCAGCCAGGATGTGCCTGGTGAAGGAATGCTGCTGCCACAAAAACAGCCAGGCTGCCAGACAGAATTTTCACTGTCATCACATGGAAATTGGTTTAGTTAATATAATAAATTCCATCCCCAATTTCATTTAATAGGAAACGCCTACTATTTGGAACCTGTGCACTAATGCCTGGTGATTTCCCACAGGGGTTTGAGCTGCATATTGTGGGGAAATGTAAGATATGTATGTGTGTGTGTGTGTGTGTGTGTGTGTGTGTGTGTGTGTGTGTGTGTATATTCTCTCAGATGTGTATGTTTGAGTGAGTGTATGGAGAATAGAGGAGACAAAATTATGAAAGTTGGCAGCAACATCTCAGAAGCAAGATTTGCAAAAGATTCTATCTAGATTATAATTTCCCAAGTCTATCACAGTAAATTTCCAGAAACATGACAGGAAGATGGCTCCTTCACCATAGGCTGATTTATATGAATCCTTTTGATCCCTGACCTTGGAGCATCCTCTGTGTGTATATCTTTGAGATTTGAAACCTTAGTGCCAGAGGCATGCTGGTTGTTCACAATCAGCAATAGCAAAGGGATGTGCAGGATTCCAGGGATAAGTTTTTGTTTTGTTTTTATTGCTTTTTAGAGAGAGAGGAGGGGAGAGGGATAGAGAGAAACATTGATGAGAGAGGAACATCACTCATCAGCTGCCTCCTACATGCCAAACACTGGGGATTGTGTCCACAACCCAGGCATGTGCCTCAACTGGAATCAAACAGACGAACTCCTGGTTCCTGGGACGATGCTCAACCACTGAGCTACACTGGCAGGACAAAGTTTTGTTTAATCACTTGATGTAGGCAGGAAGAAACTATCTCAGAGAGGTTGGGCACTCCCCTGAGGTCACACAGCCAGCAGGAGGCAAGCAGGAACTACAATGCTTTCAATACGTTTGATGGCTCCCAAGAGCTTCCCATTTCTGGCAGGTGAACATGTGACTTTCCAGGTTGGGAAGAGAAGCTGGGCGGCTGGTAAAGGTAGGGTCTTCCCCAAAGAAGCGACCATAGAAACAGCGTGCAGTGGAGGGTTTATCCGGACCATTAATGGATTTCTGAACTGTGTCATCTGAATCTTTACCCTTTTTAACAAGTATGAGATTCAGAGGACTGTTGCTGTAGCCCCTGCTCTCCGAATGCACCAGCAAGGCAATCATTTGCAGCACTGGCAGCTGTACTTAAGGCTCCGTGATTTATCCCATCTTTGATCCACCAAGGACTGTGAGGTGTGCCAGAAGCTCTGCAGAGCCCGACACGGGGGCTGCTCTTCCGTGGGAATGACTAAGCAGCTCTGATTATTTCAATGAACCTCTTGAGTGAAATAATCACCTTCTCAAAACAGACACAAGGATGAGAAGAAGGGATACTGCCATCCAGGTAAGGACCCTGTCTGGGCCCAGGCCAGGTGTGTTGAAGGCATGCTCAGTGAGCACAGTGATATCCTGGGCCCTGTCAGGACCCGGGTGGGTTTGACACTGCAGTTCCTGGTGCAGCAGGATAAAGAGGTGGGGCAAATAGCCATACGCAGGTCGTGGGCAGTGCCTATCCCAACAGTGAGGATGTCCTAATGCTAACCCGTCCTGACTGTTCTGTGTGGCAGGTCTAACCCAGTTACAGACCTACTGTGTATCTGTGTGCGCCTATGGAGGCACTGTGAAGGTGGGAACAGGTCGAGAGGTGGGTCTGTGGGCATGAGGGAGAAGCTGGGTCAGGAGGGAGAAGCTGGGTCAGGAGGGAAGCCTGAGCCACCACACACACCCTCCCACCCTCACCCCCCAAACCCCCGCAGCAGAAATCCAGTTTCCTCCAGGGAACAGGCCTGCACACTGGGGGCTGGAGAGGAAAGGTGGCCTCTGTGAGATCAGGGCACACCCCTGCCCAGGTGCCCCACTTGCCCAGGTCCTCCAAGCCGGTGCACCTGCAGATGCAGGTCCCATGGTCTCCCCCGGGCCCCGTAGCAGGTCCACCACCTGGTGCCTCAAAACAAGGAGTGCAGGACCAGCCTCCCCTCCCCTCCCCAGCACACCCGACCTGCACAGACATCACTCCTGTGAACAGACAGCCTCACTCCCGAGGGGCCACCGAGCCATGGCTTCTGACAAAGGGAGAAAGAAACTCACAGGGGCGCCTGAAGTGACATCTTTGTCCCTCCCCCCGCACTGGTGGGGGGAGCTCCCCTGGGGCTGTGCTTACCTGCAGGTCCCCGCAGGGCAGGGCGGTCACGGCCACACCCAGGAGCCTTAGGCCGGAGCAAAGGGAGTTCAGGGCCCACAGGGCGTCACCGCGTGCACCAGCCTCCTGACCACAGAGCTCCACTCCCGCAGCTACTGGCCAGGAAGGCAAGAGCACGTGCCCAGGGCATCAGCTCACAGGCCCTGTGCGTCAGAATACGTGCCCCATGCGTCAGAGCACGTGCCCCATACGTCAGAGCGCGTGTCCCGTGTACCAGAGTGCACGGCCCGTGCGTCAGAGCGCGTGCCCGCAGCGTGGAGAGCGTGAGCCCTGGACGTCCAGAGCGCATGCCCAGCTGCACGCGGCCTCCTCACACCACCCGGCAGCTGGGGAGCCACGGAGGGCGCGTCTACAGGACACTTTCCGGGCACAGACCAGCGAGACCGCAGAGAGAGCTGGTCAGCGGGGCCTCTCGGGGCCGGGCGCCGGGCCCTGTCCGGGGCGCTGTGGGAAGGGGGGAAATGGCGTGTGTGGTGTGGCGGGCTGGAGCCAATCTGGCGGACAGGTCAGCGGGGAGGGCAGAGAAACCGCAGGCAAGGGCCATGCAGCGTGCGGCAGGTTTTCATGGCTGAAAATTCGCGCCTGGAACACGGTATTTGGAGGGCTAAGTAGACCCGCTCTGGGTGCCCAGGGCCTCACACATCTGCCAACCTCAGAGGGAAAGCTGGCCCAACCCACAGGGACAGAGGACCAGGCCGCCCAGGTCTCCGTCCTCAGACATGGGAGCGGGCTCTTCCGAGGAGAGGGGACCGCCAGCTCAGCCCGGAGGACACGGGGCGGGGCTCGCCCACCAGGTGTGCGCTCACCTGCCTCCAGCTCGGGCACAGCAGCGTCCCCGCCTGCCCGCCAGGCTCCCGAGGCGGCCCGGTCCCCCCGCCATCACTCGCCGGCTTCCTGGGGTGCTGGGACTTCGGGGGGGGGGGGCCCTGAGGGGTGTCACGGGGGCCCTGCCCGGTCGGCCTGGTGCTGCGGGGCGACCAGAGCGGGTTGACCCGAGTCCACAGTGAGGAAGTGGGTCCTGGCCCAGGGCCTCTGGTCGGTGCGGGTTCGGAATTCAGCGAAGGCGTCAGGCGGGGGCTCCGGGCCGGCGTGGTCGCGGGGCGGGGGCAGGGTCCCCGCGGCCGCCCCCGTGGCTGTGGCTGGGCGCTTCGCTGCGGGCTCTGCGGGGTCGTGTGCAGGACGGAGGAGTCTGGCAGACGCGGATGTGGCCAGCGATGTGCCCCTTTCTCGCGCTCACACGCGGGTTCCATAGATCCCCCTCTCCCGGATGGAGGTGCGGAGACGGAAGCGGGTAGGGGGCTCCTTCCTTCCCGTGTCTGTGTCTGTGTCCGCAGGCCTCCGTGGAGCCTGCCCTGCGGGGAGAAGCCAGCAGACACCCGCGGGGACAGGATGTCTGACCGTGAGGCAGGGCCCGGCTCCCTGAGGTCTGGCGGCAGTGTGGGGGCCCTGCTGAAAAAAATGGACGGGGGTCCGGAGAGAGGGCTGCCTGGCGCCCTAGGGACAGGCGTACACCCGCTCTAACGGGCTTTCTTCTTGTCCCTCCGAGGAGGGGAGGGCGGGAGGAGGAGCAGAGTCCGCAGAAGGAGCACGTTTTCCTGGGTGACTGGGCCCGGAGGGGAAACCTTCAATGTCTGGGAGAGGAAGTCTGGTTTCTGTTGGGTGTGCCTCTTGTTAAGTGCGGGCACTGTTTCACCACATCATCTTCAGTGCTGTCTCAGGCTTACAAGAGGCATCCAAACTGCTATCTAATGGCATTCCTAGGACTTTGGACAACAGTATTATTAATAGCAACTAGTTACATCCAGGTTCTAAGGATTTAACTGGATGCTGTTTAAAAAACACACTGAAGCTCATCAGATCATTTCCCATTCCACTGTGGTCTCCACATTTTAATATATTACTCATTCTTGTCACCAAAGCATACTTATGTCTCTTATACTGTTGAATGTTAATAATCTCTGCTTCCCTGATTTTTTGAGGTGACCTTTGTTATGCCCAGATTTCAAGATCCCCAGAGACCACCAGGGAGCCGAGTCCGATGCAAAAACAAAGAGCCTTTATTCAAGCCCAAGCCCGGTCTCCCACCTACCGACGCAGCGGCGGGATGCAAAAGAGCCCAGAGCTCCTGACGTACAGCCATTTTATAGGGCTTGGGGCCGGGTGTTGGGGTGATGCTCGCACCATCGAGTTGGCTGATTCCGATTGGTTGGGTGAGGACTAGGGTCCAGTTATACAAAGACAGGGGGCGGTTAGCATTCTTTTGGCCTTTGGTTATTTTCCTTTGTATTCTTATTGGCTGATTTAAGGGCGGGCTGGGTAACTGACACATTCTGTGCTTTTTCTCAGAAAAAGGAGTCATATCAGGGACATAGTTACACAGGATGGAGGATACAGTACATTTTGTACTGTCCTGCTCTGCCCTTTCATTTTCTCTCCTGCTATCCTTTTAATAAAGGAGAACATTCCTTCTGGTCCTTGGGGGGGGGGGGGGGAGGAAAATCTATTTGATTGAAGGGTTTGTAAATGTTTGTACATTTTGTAATTATTGTACACATCTTTTTCTTCTTGATTTTTTTCTATTCTTCTCAAAACGTGTACAGTAATTGAAAAATGTATTCACTTCTTCACCCAGTCGCCATCGCCAAGGGCATTTGTAGGTGTCCTGCGCTCCTGACAACATTTGACTGTGCGGAGGAAATTCTGTAAGGAGCCCGAGACTGGGCCACACGTGTGCGCTGGGAAAGGGGGTGGGGGGCTGCAGGGCAGGGAGGGCCGCGTTCTGACCCGCTGCCTTCTCTGCCAGGCGGGCACGTGGAGGGAACTCTGCCGTGATTGGTCCCTCGTAACCAGGTGACCACGGAATGTGCTCTGGTTGGCTGGGGCCAGCCCGGAGCCCTGCCTTCAGTTGAGAAGCGCTGTGGCAGGCGGTGGAGCTTCGGCTGTGCTCTCTTCTTGCAGTGGTTGTGATTCTCAGCAGTTGCCTGATCAGCACGCCTTTGAACTGAGTGAGACTGCTGGCTGTCCTCACCGACCAGTCAACTCAGTGGACGCGGCAGCGGCTGACAGCTGTGGGGGGGGGCGGGGGCAGCAGGGGCGGGGTTGGCCATTTTGCGGGGAGAGGGTGGGTTGGGGGAGTGTTGAGCGAAGGCAGTGACAGCAGCGAGGAGTAGAGGTTCCTCATGGGGAACAAACTCACCTGCCGCTGCCTGAAGCCCAATGCCAGCCCCAAAGTGGGCCGGAGCTTTGAGTGGGTGAATCCATACCCTGAGGCTTATGTCTGTGAGGTGACTCGAGCTGCCCGGGAACATACGGACTTGGGTTTGGTGTTCTGCAAGTGCCACCCTGTGCTGCGCCTCAGTGACCTGCAAATGCCCAAAGGTAAGGAGGTGGCAGGTGTTCAGTGCTGTCAGTTACACCTCTGGCCTCTGCTGACCCCAGGATGCTCTAGATGAGCACCACCTCAGACTCCTTCTTGCCTTCTTTCTGGCATCCCGAACCTTTATTTCTCCCTGTCATGTCTGGCCACGTTCCTTCCCTGTGCACTACCCAGATGCCCAGCTCTTTCTTCTATACCCAGTTCAGCCTGAGACCCGCCAGTTGTCCCTTCCTGTTCATGGCTCTGTTTAATGTCTCCTGGAACTCCAGGAAGAATTCTGGGTATATGTTCTCCTTTTTTCAATGAAAACCTGAACATCCCAACTGCAGAGTTTCCATCCCTTCTCCCTATCCTTATCGAGCATTATGGTACTTAGTGTAGGAGTCAGGTAGGGCCCAGTGATACCCTTGCTCCCACCTGTTAAGATAATTGATACTCTGGACAGTTCAGCTGCAAAGATTTTAGGGGTTGTTATGTAAACTCAAAATCAATAACTGACATAGAACCTATATGTGTTCTTGCGTAGGCTGTTTTCAGTTGCCTGGATAGAAGCTGTTTACTCCTTCCAACTATAATTTGAACACAGAAGGAAATGGTGGGAGAGGGAACTCAAAATTTCTCACATGATGTGAAACATTACTGCCAGACCTACAGAGAATAGTTATTTGTTTTGTTTTTACATATAGGAGGACCCAGGGAGTTCTGATTAATATGTCCACGTTGACACAAATTTCCCTCAGTCTTACTTCAGTGACCTAACAGACTTCCCTGTCATATTGCTTGTTCTAAAGGAGGGATGGGTTGTTCACAAGAGTGTTGGTCAAAAGTTTCCAAAGAGAACACATACATGTAGACTTTAATTTGTAACATAAAGTCTTGGCAGTTAAGATGTAAAATTGTGCACAAGAATGTTTGTCTTCATCGTCTCTCCTACTGCCAGTAGATTCCCAACTGTAAGAATGTTGAGATAAAAGTTCTAATGACCAGATGCCTGAAGAGAAGCTTGGGGAGTGGAGAAGTGGGAGGAGAGAGGGAGAAGCGAGAAGACATGGTACTTGGTTTAAAATAATTCTGGGTAACAATGTAGCTAATGAAGAGTGTGATTTGTAAAGTAGAAAACATACATTTACAAAGATGTTAAAGCCTCTTTGGCCCATTTTTTTTTCCATTTAAATGGCAGCGATTATTTCATTATTTCATAGAGAAAACACATTATAGCTTGTATTCTATTTAAACTCTAGTTGAGCTTTTAATTTCTTTAAAAATTAGAATAATTAAGCCTAGGGATTCACCTGGATGATGGATATGTCTTTATAACTGAAAAGTACTCCCTGTTCAGAATATTAAAACAGTGTGAAAAAGTGAATAAATTATGTGAATTAATGAATTGTACCTTTAAACACAAAACAAGTGAGAACCTGTGAAATTTCTGTTCACTCTGTTTGGTGCTGTAAAGTATGCCTCTGTCTGAGTGATTTTATATACCAGTTAGTAGATGGGTAGTATTGGATGAGAGACCAAAATGGGACCTTTATATGGTTCTTTTAAGATTTACAACTCACTCCCATGTATAGCCCATTTGGTCCTTCTAACTGCAAACAAGTCCTGTGTATATTCTCCTTCTATTGCTGATGAAAAAACCGAGACTTAGAGATGTGAACCAACTGTGTAACCAGCTGCTGAACAGGAGAGGCTGACATGCAGATGATAGATGTGCCAAATTCAATTTGGTGATGCACACAAAGCTCTTTAGAATGCAGCCTATATATTATAAACTCTCCACAAAGTGAGTCTATTTAACTTGCTCCAGTCTTGATTATTTCCATTTGAAATTGTTGTATACAACTCAGAAGCCATAATTACCACTCCATCTATGTCTAAAAAAACAACAACAAACTGATGAACAAAATTGATCCAGAGACATAGAAATATGAAACAGCTGATGAATCTCAGAGGGAAGGCTGGAGTGGGTAGGTGGGTGGGTGGGTGGGAATAGATCAAGCAAAGAACTTGTGTGCATATATGCATAAACCATGGACACAGACAGTGAGGTGGTGAAGGTCTGGGGGTGGGCTAGAAGGGGACAATTGTGGAAAATAGGGGACATCTGTAATACTTTGAACAATAAAGATTGAAAAAAATCACTTTGATGAAAGTACAAAAAGTCACTGTCATGAAAGGTTCCCTGTAGATTAAAGCATTGAGCTTTTATACTATTCTTTTAAGTGTGCCACGATGAATAGCCCCAAGTAAGCCACAGCTAACTAAATAAGTTCATTTTGTGAATGGAGTTAGAATTAGCCCAATAGTAAAGAACATTTGCCAAATACAGCTCATATGATTTGGGCATATTTGAAACGAGCAGGTATTTGACAATAATTGGCCACAGTTTAACTTGTTTCTTGACACTTTTTGAAATGTGCTGGTAATATTAGCATGAAAGAGAGTGACCATTTCTAATTGATAAGTAGACGTGGGGAAACACATACATAATTCATAGATTATTTAGGTCCAAGATAAAAAAAAAAGTCTAAGACATAGCCTGGTTTTACTGCACATGTATAGCAAAATTCTGCAATTTTGAATTTTCCTAGTAGAATTTTTACATAGTTGCCTTTACTAAAATGAAAATTGGCTTATTATTACCATTACTTAAAAAGACTTCCCAACAGTAAGTGATATAAATTGATGTGTAGCTGTCTTTTAAATTATGAATTTTTCTACTCAATAAAATTGTATGCCTTTTTCTGGGCTTCAGGTTTAATCCCTTCTGACCATCCAAGGGCTGGCACAATTTTCCTGAAGAAATGTCAAATGATTGGTAAGTCAAGATAGGACTTAGGTCACAGGTTTTTGTTTGAACAAATAAAAAACATTTCAGTTGTTTATATATGAGGATTGAATTTGTGATCTTACATAGTGCTCAAGCAAAGGATACTATCTCACATTAGAATTTGAAGCTATTCAAACTCTCTCGCCCTATGTAATGCTGCCAGGGTACATCAGAGGAACACAGCCCTGTGGGGTTCCCCAGAAGCTTAGCAGGAGCATGTGCAACTATGTCCATTTCCTGTGTCCTGTTTGTTTCAGGATAAGAACTCAGAACTGTAGGATTTTAACGCTTCTGCTTGCCTGCTTATTTTCCTTAACATTATGTTCAATCGAGTTTACTTGCTTTAAAAGGCACACGGATCGAGTCTTTCAGTTGATTGTGACAGCAGAAGTGTGGGCAGGGAAGGGTCCATTTTATTTGAATCCATGGAGCTCAATAAAAAGTGGGGGTTTTAACATGCATTTTCATGGCATGTGTGCATGACTGTCTGGAGCTGATCATTTTGGTTAGGATTGCTGTATTTCTCAGTTTCTCCAGAGCCATGGGCTGTTCACCGGTAGAGAGAGGGTGAGACAGTAAAGAAAATGCTATCCTGTGCCCCTCTCTGCAGTCCTAAGGAGTGTGTGCCTCCAGTTTTGTATATTAGTAATCTATCAGGAAATCAGTAACTTCTGTTTTTTCTATGGCATTTATATCATTATTGATCAGTTAATTCTTTTTATTCTTAGTGGGAGGAAAGAGAAAGAAC
>JAJQQW010000024.1:61456-95141 GCA_025583905.1 Ia io
ACCCTGCCGGAAGCCCGGGAGGCACTGACTCTGCTCAGAGCACCCAACCAGGAGTTCGGGAAACACTGTGCTGGGCTCTCAGCACCATGCTGGGCGCCTGGGAGTCACAGTGCTCTGCTCTCAGCACCCAAATGGGAGACCGAGAGGCACTGACTGAGCTCTCAGCACCAGGCTGGGAGTCCGGGAGGCACTGTGCTCTGCTCTCAGCACCTTAAAGGGAGCCCGGGAGGCACCGTGCTCTGCTCTCAGCACCCAACCAGGAGCCAGGAGGAACTGACTCTGCTCTCAGCACCCACCTGGGAGCCCAGGAGGCACTGACTCTGCTCTCAGCACCCAACCTGGAGCCCTGGAGGCACTGACTCTGCTCTCAGCACCCAACCGGGAGCCCGAGAGGCACTGAGTTTGCTCTCAGCACCCTCCTGAGAGCTGGGGAGGCACCATGCTCTGCTCTTAGCACCCTTCCAGGAGCCCGGGAGGCACTATGCTCTGCTCTCAGCCCTCTACAGGGAGCCCGGGAGACATTGACTCTGCTCTCAGCACCCTGCCGGGAACCCCGGTGGCACTGATTCTGCTCTCAGCATCCAACTGGGAGTCGGGAGGCACTGACTATGCTCTCACCACCCCACCAGAAGCCCGGCAGGCACCATGCTCTACTCTCACCACTCTGCCGGGAACTCGGGAGGCACTGACTGTGCGCTCAGCACCCAACTATGATCTCAGGAGGGAATGTGCTCTGCTCTCAGACCCCACCGGGAGCCCGGCAGACATTGACTTTTTTCTCAGCACCCTGCCTGGAGCCCCGGTGGCACTGATTCTGCTCTCAACACTCAACCGGGAATCCATAAGGCACTGACTCTGCTCTCAGCAACATGCCGGGAGCCCCAGAGGCACTGATTCTGCTCTCAGTGCCTTGCCGAGAGCTCGGGAGGCACCGTGCTCTACTCTCACCACCCTGCCTGGAACCCAGGAGGCACTCACTGTGCGCTCAGCACCCAACCATGATCTCAGGAGGGAATGTGCTCTGCTCTCAGACACCACCGGGAGCCCGGCAGATATTGACTTTTTTCTCAGCACCCTGCCTGGAGCCCCGGTGGCACTGATTCTGCTCTCAAGACTCAACCGGGAATCCGTAAGGCACTGACTCTGCTCTCAGCACCCTGCCGGAACCTGGGAGGCACTGTGCTCTGCTCTCAGCACCCAACCGGGAGCCTGAGAGGCACTGACTTTGCTCTCAGCACCCTCCTGAGAGCTGGGGAGGCACCATGCTCTGCTCTTAGCACCCTGCCAGGAGCCCGGGAGGCACTATGCTCTGCTCTCTCCCTCTACAGGGAGCCCGGCAGACATTGACTTTTTTCTCAGCACCCTGCCTGGAGCCCTGGTGGCACTGATTCTGCTCTCAACACTCAACCGGGAATCCGTAAGGCACTGACTCTGCTCTCAGCATTCTTCTGGGAACGCGGGAGGCACTGTGCTCTGCTCACAGCATTCAACTGGGAGCCCGGGAGGGCACTGACTCTGCTCTGAGCACCCAAGCGGGAGCCCAGGAGGCAATGACTTTGCTCTCAGCACCTCGCCGGGAGCTCGGGAGGCACTGACTCTGCTCTCAGAACCCTGCGGGAGCTCAGGAGGCACTGACTCTGCTCTCAGCACCATGCCGGGAGCCCCAGAGGCACCGACTCTGCTCTCAGCACCCTGACAAGAGCCCAGGAGGCACTGACTCTGCTCTCTGCACCATGCCGGGAGCCCGGGAGGCACTGACTCTTCTCTGAGTACCCTACTGGGAGCCCAAAAGGCACTGACTCTGCTCTCAGCACCCTGCCGGGTGCCCAGGTGGCACTGATTCTGCTCTCAGCGCCCTGCCGAGAGCTCGGGAGGCACCGTGCTCTGCTCTCAGCACCCTGCCGGAAGCCCAGGAGGCACTGACTCTACTCTCAGCTCCCTGCCGATAGCCTGGGAGGCACTGACTGCTCTCAGCACTGTGCCAGAAGCCCAGGAGGCACCGACTCTGCTCTCAGCACCCTGTCTGGAACCTGGGAGGCACTGACTTTGCTCTCAGCACCATGCTGGGATCTCGGCAGGCACTGACTCTGCGCTCAGCACCATGCTGGGAGCTCAGCAGACACCATGCTCTGCTCTCAGCACCCGGCCAGGAGCCAGGGAGGCACTGACCCTGCTATCAGCATACAACCGGTACCCCAGTAGGCACTGACTCTTCTCTCAGCACCCTTCCGAGAGCTCGGGAGGCACTGTCCTCTGCTCTCAGCACACTGCCATGAGCCAGAGAGGCACTGACATTGCTTTCAGCATCCTGCCGGAAAGGACTGTGCTCTTCTCTCAGCACCCTGCTGGGAGACCAGCAGGCACCGTGCTCTGCTCTCAGCCCCCTACTGGAAGCCTGGGAGACATTGATTCTGCTCTCAGCATCATGCCTGGATCCCGGGAGGCAATGACTCTGGTCTCAGCACCCTGCCGGGAACCCAGGAGGCACTGTGCTCTGCTCTCAGCACCCTGCCTGGAGCACGGAAGGCACCATGCTCCACTCTCAGCACCCTGCCGGGAGCCCAGGAGGCACTGACTGTGCTCTCAGTGCCCAACCGGTAACCCGGTAGGCACTGACTCTTCTCTCAGCACCCTGCCGAGAGCTCGGGAGGCACCATCCTCTGCTCTCAGCACCTTGTCGCGTGCATGGGAGGCACCGATTCTGCTCTCTGCACACTGCCGTGAGCCAGAGAGGCACTGACAATGCTCTCAGAACCCTGCCGGGAGCCCAGGAGGCACTTTGCTCTGCTCTCAGCACCCTGCCTGGAGCCTGGTTGGCACTGACTCTGCTCTCAGTACATTGCCGGGAGCCTGAGAGGCACTGAGAATGCTCTCAGCACCCTGCTGGGAGCCCGGGAGGGACTATGCTCTGCTCTTAGCACCCACCCTGGAGCCCGGGAGGTACTCAGTCTGCTCTCAGCACCCTGCCGGGAGCCTGGGAGAAACTGCTCTGCTCTCAGCACCCTGCCAGTATACCGGGAGGCACCATGCTCTGCTCTCAGCCACCTAAATTTAGAGTTCAAAAACAACTACATAAAAGAACAAGTAAGTTAAATACTTAAAATTTGTTTCCTTATATAGGGTTTGGAAAAAGGTTTATTTATATGAAAAGTATTTTCTTATAATATTTTTACCTTTGATTATGACAAACTAATTAAATAATTTTTCAAAATGTAAATTTAGAACAGGAATAAAGAAGAATTTGAGGTTTCTTTATTGGGCCAAGAAAGGGAAAGGGACAGGTCATTTATTTCTCAGTGATACTTACCATCCTATCTAATAAAAGAGTAATATGCAAATTGACCAGTCACTCCAACACACAAGATGACCGCCCCATGTGGTCAAAGATGGCTGCCCCCATGTGGACATAAGATGGCCGCCACAAGATGCCCTGCAGGGGAGGGCATTTGTGGGCAATCATGCCAGAAAGGGAGGTCAGTTAGGGATGACCAGGCTGGCAGAGGAGGGCAGTTGGGGGAGACCAGGCCTACAGGGGAGGACAGTTGGGGGTGACCAGGCTGGCAGGGGAGGGCAGTTAGGGGTGACCAGGCCTGCAGGGGAAGGCAGTTAGGGACAACAAGGCCTGCAGGAAAGGGCAGTGGGGGAAACCAGGCCAGCAGGTGAGGGCAGTTGGGGGGTGCCAGGCCTGCAGGGGAGGGCAGTTAGGGGTGACCAGGCTGGCAGAGGAGGGCAGTTGGGGGAGACCCGGCCTACAGGGGAGGACAGTTGGAGGGGACCATGCCTTCAGGGGGGCAGTTGGGGGTGACCAGTCTAGCAGGGGAGGGCAGTTAGGGGTGACCATACCTGCAGGGGTGGCAGTTTGGGGCAACCAGGCCTGCTGGGGAGGGCAGTTGGGGGCGACCAGGCTGGCAGGGGAGGGCAGGTAGGGGTTACTGGGCCAGCAGGGGAGGGCAATTGGGGGCAATCAGGCCAGCAGGGGAGCAGTTAGGTGTCGATCAGGCTGCCAGGAGAATGGTTAGGGGGTGATCAGGCTGGCAGGCAGAAGCAGTTAGGGGCAATCAGGAAGGCAGGCAGGTGAGCAGTTGGGAGCCAGTAGTCCTGGATTCTGAGAGGGATGGCCGACTGCCCGTTTAGGCCTGATCCCACCAGGGTCCCAGATTGGAGAGGGTGCAGGCTGGGCTGAGGGACACACCCCCATGCACGAATTTCGTGCACCAGGTCTCTAGTAAATTAATAATTAAATTGCTACTCCAGTGTGTTCCTTCTGAGTTGAGGCCAATAGGAAGAGTCTATTGTGGTAGAGACATTCTGAAGCTGGAACCTAAAATAGCTTTAGTAACAGGAAAGGAACTGTATGAATACTTATAATGTCCCATGGGAGAATCAAGAACATGAATATTCTG
This sequence comes from Ia io, assembly GCA_025583905.1. Taxonomy (NCBI): domain Eukaryota; kingdom Metazoa; phylum Chordata; class Mammalia; order Chiroptera; family Vespertilionidae; genus Ia; species Ia io. Next base: position 65,860 of record JAJQQW010000024.1, read on the forward strand.
TCTTTGTACTTATACACGTGCAGCTGTATTAATCCAGTAAAAAATTACCTTATGAAGGTAAAGTGGAATGATTGGGTATAGAGAGAGTGGGTACAAATAGCGACTTCCTTTAAAATTTTTACTTTTGAAATAATAGTTTTATTGGTTTTTGATAGAGAGAGATAAAGAGAGGAAAGGGAACAGTGATGTGAGAGTGCAAGATCAATTATTTGCCTCCTGCATGTCCTCTACTGGGGATGGAGCCCACAACCCCAGAACATCCTGAATGAAAATCAAACCAGCAACATCTTCATGCATGGGCAATGCCCAACCAACGAGCTATATAGGCCTAGCTCCTTTCCGCATTTGACTCAGTGTTAATGTGTGTGTCATGTACACTCACATCCATGAGAGATTTCAAGTTTTAGGGTTCAGAATGTTGAATAAAAATTAGGTATGTATATGTGTACATTTACACATTTATGTTCTAAGGTTGAGAGAGTGGTATAGAAATGAGGATAACTTACCTATAAGTGTTGAACATTTCCCCCATTTCCCACTCTGTGTCCATAATTTCTCCTGCCTTTCTTTCATACTTTCATTTATTTTTTTCAGAACAGATGGACATTTACAATGAGATATATATCTTTTATTTTCAGAGTGAGAAATTTTTACTTTGGTTCAGTTACCCATGTCTGTAATGGATTCAAAATAGATTTAAATGCAGTTAAACAGACTTAGTTATTTAGAAAGTACAGGAAGTTTACTAAACATTAAATATAAAAAGGCATATCAAAGGATAGTTTTATTTCAGTAAACTTAAAAAGTGTTTCTACACATGTATATATAAACATATATAGAGATATATGCAAATATATGATTCACACTTTTAAAAATAGGAAATGCTTGTAAAACAAATAATCCTCAAGAAAACAGTCATATACCTGGACTTTCTGATGGCGCACAGTTCCAAATTGGTCATTATGGGAGGACACCCAATCTTTTAAGGATCAGGAGCGACTAATGAGGACCAGGTGAGAGTGAAGTGAATGCATATCTTATGTATAGATTGTAGACTCAAATAAATTGGAAATATACTAGAAAGATTTGGAGTTAGGAATTATTTAACATACTAGACACTCTTTTAACTCCACTACTGCCCTCAGTAGAGAGAGGAAGAGAGGCCAGACTTTCGGCCTTGGTTAGGAGCGGAGCCTGCGATGGATCGCAGGGAGCTGGAGTTCATTCCTGCGATTGATCGCAGGGAGCGGGGGTTCCGCTCCTGCCCAAGGCCAAAAGCCTCCGCCGAGGCTTTCAGCCTTGGGCAGGAGCGGAGCCTACCATTGATTTCAGGGAGCAGGGGTCTGCTCCTGCGATTGATCGCAGAGAGCTGGGGGTCCACTGCTGTGATCGATCACAGGGAGCTGGTGGTCTGCTCATGCCCAAGGCCGAAAGCCGCCGGTGATCAATCACAGGGAGCTGGCGGTCCGCTCCTGCACAAGGCTGAAAGCCTCTGACAGAGGCAGGAGCAGAGCCTGTGGTTGATTGCAGAGATCTGGGGGTCTACTCCAGTGATCTATCACAGGGAGCTGGGGGTCCGCTCTGACCTGAGGCCGAAAGCCTCCAAGGGAGGCTTTCAGTCTTGGGCAGGAGATGGAGCTGCGATTGATCACAGAGAGCAGGGGTCCTCTCCTGCGATTGATCGCAGGGAGATTGGGGTCCACTCCTGTCCAAGGCCGAAAGCCTCTGAGGCTTTCATCCTTGGGCAGGAGTGGACCACCAGCTCCATGCGATTGATCACAGGAGCTGACCCACAGCTCCATGCGATTGATCGCAGGAGCGGAACCCCCTCCCTGCCATCGATCGCAGGCTCTGCTCCTGCCCAAGGCTGAAAGCCTCCAGTGTAGCACTTGGCCATGGGCAGGAGCAGACCCCCAGCTCCCTGCGATCGATCGCAGGAACGGACCCCCGCTCTCTGTGATCGATCACAGTCTCTGCTCCTGCATCCGGCGGAGGCTTTCAATCTTGGGCAGGTGCGAACCCCTAGCTTCCTGTGATCAATCACAGGAATGGATCTGTGCTCCTTGCGATAGATCACAGTCTCTGCTCCTGCGACTGATCGAAGAGAGTGGGGGTCCTCTCCTGCGATCGGGGTCCGCTCCTACCCAAGCCCGAAAGCCAACTGGGAATGATCGCAGGGAGCTAGGCGTCTGTTCCTGCGATCGATTACAGGGAGCTGGGGGTCCACTCCTGCCCGAGGCTTTCAGCTTTGGGCAGGAGCGGAGCCTGTGATCGATCGCAGGGAGTGGGGATCCATTCCTGTGATTGATTACAGGGATCTGGGGGTCAGCTCCTGCCCAAGGCCAAAAGACGCCTGTGATCGATTGCAGGGAGCAGGAGGTATGCCACTGCGATCGATCGCAGGGAGCTGGGGTCCGCTCATGCCCAAGGCTCCAAGTCTCTTGTGGAAACTTTCAGTCTTGGGCAGGAGCGGACCCCCAGCTTTCTGTGATCGATTGCAGGCTCCGTTCCGGCCTCCAGCGGAGGCTTTCGGCTTTGGGCAGGAGCCAACCCCCAGCTCCCTGCGATCAATCACTGGCAGCTATTGGCCTTGAGCAGGAGCGGACCCCAAGCTCCCTGTAATTAATCACAGCCTTGTCTCTTGCCTCCTGTGGAGGCTTTAGGCCTTGGGCAGAAGTGGATGCCCATCTCCCTGCGATCGATCGCAGGCTCAGCTCCTGCCTCTGGCAAACGCTTTTAGCCTTGGGCAGGAGCGAATCACCAGCTCCCTGTGATTGATCACAGGAGCTGACACCCAGCTCCCAACGATCGATCGCAGGAGCGGACCTCTGCTCTATGCAATCGATGGAAGGCTCCACTCCTACCCAAGTTCCAAAGCCTCTGGGGGAAGTTTTCAGCCCTGGGCAGTAGCAGACCCCCAGCTCCCTGCGATCAATTGCAGGAGTGGACCTCTACTCTCTGCAATCGATCAAAGGCTCCACTCCTGCCCAAGGCCGAAAGCTGCCAACGATCATTTACAGGGAGCTGGGGGTCTGGTCCTGCACAAGGCCGAAAGTCTCCGACGGACGCAGGAGCAAAGCTTGCGATCCATCACAGAGATCTGGGGGTCCGCTCCTGTGATCGATCCCAGGGAGCTGGAGGTCCACTCCTGCCCAAGGCCGAAAGCCTCTGGGGGAAGCTTTGGGCCTTGTGTAGGAGCAGATCCCCAGCTTCCTGCAATCAATCACAGGAGCGGACACCCGCTCCCTGCGATCGATTACATGCTCCGCTCCTGCCTAAGGCCGAAAGCCTCTTGGGGAAGCTTTTGGCCTTGGGTAGGAGTGGATCCCCAGCTCCTTGCAATCAATTGCAGGCTTTGCTCCTGCCTCCAGTGGAGGCTTTTGGCCTTTGGCAGTAGCGGAAGCTGTGATCTATCGAAGAGAGCAGGGGTCCTCTCCTGAGATCAAGTGCCGGGAGCTTGGGGTCTGCTCTTGCCCAAGGCCGAAAGACGCATGTGATTGATCACAGGGAGCTGGGGGTCCGCTCCTGTGATCGATTGCAGAGAGCTGGGTATCCGCTCCTACCCAAGGCCATAACTTCCCCCGATGCTTTCAGCCTGGGCAGAAGCAGAGCATGTGACCGATCGCAGGGAGCAGGGGTCCATTCCTGTGATTGATCACAGGGAGCTGGGAGTCGGCGCCTGCCCAAGGCCGAAATCCACCTGCGATCGATCGCAGGGAGCTGGGGTTTCGCTCATGCAATCGATCTCAGGGAATGGGGGTCCACTCCTGCCCAAGGCCGAAATTTCCCCGAAGGCTTTCAGCCTTGGGCAGGAGCAGACCACCAGCTTACTGCAATCAATCACAGGATCCACTCCTGCCTGAGGCCCAAATCCTCTGGGGGAAGCTTTTGTCCTTCGGCAGGACCTGGACCCCTGCTCCCAGTGATCGATCGCAGAAGCAGACGCCTACTCCCTGCAATCAATGGCAGGCTCTGCTCCTGCCTCCGGTGGAAGCTTTCAGCCTTTGGCAAGAGCGGACCCCCAGTTCCCTGCGATCGATCACAAGCTCCGCTTTTGCCTCTGGTGGAGGCTTTTGGCCTGGGGCAGAAGCGGACCCCCAGCTCCCTGCGATCGATCGTAGGAGCGGACCCCCGCTCCCTGCAATTGATTGAAGGCTCTGCTTCTGCCCAAGACCGAAAGCCTATGGCGAAAGCTTGCAACCTTGGGCAGGAGCAGATCTCCAGCTCCATGCAATCGATTGCAGGAGCAGACCCCATCTCCCTGGATTCGATCATAGGAAGATTTAGGCCTTGGACAGGTGTGGACCCTAAGCTTCCTGTGATTAATAGCAGGAGCGGACACCCGCTCCTGCGATCGAAGGCACGAGTGGACCCCCTCTGCTCCTTCCCAAGGCCGAAAGCCTCCGACAGAGGCTTTCAGCCATGGGCAGGAGTGGATCCCCAGCTCCCTGTGATCAATCACTGGAATGGACCTGCGCTCCCTGCGATCGATCACAGGTTCCGCTCCTGCGATCGATCACAGAGAGTGGGGGTCCTCTCCTGCGATCTATGGCAGGGAGATTGGGGTACGCTTCTACCCAAGGCCAAAGGACACCTGGGAATGATTGTAGGGAGTTGGGGGTCCACTCCTGTGATCAATCACAGGGCACTGGGGGTCCGCTCCTGCCCATGACCGAATGCTTCCCACCGAGGCTTTTGGCCTTGGGCAAGAGCAGAACCTGCGATAGATTGCAGGGAGCAAGGTCCTCTCCGGAGATCGTTCGCAGGGAGCTGGGGGTCTGCTCCTGCAATAGATCGCAGGGAGCTGGGGTCCGCTCCTGAACTAAAAAGCCTCCGACTGAGACTTTCAGCCTTGGGCTAGATCAGAGCCTACGATCGATGATAGGGAGATGGGGGTCAGCTCCTGAGATCAATTGCAGGGAGCTAGAGGTCCTGTACTACCCAATGCCAAACGCATGCACCGGAGGCATAAGCGGAACCTGCGATCCGACTGCAGGGAGTAGGGGTCAGCTCCTGCAATTGTTCGCAGGGAGCTTGGGGTCCGCTCCTGCCCATGACTGAATGCTTCCCACAGAGGTTTTCGCCCTTGGGCAGGAGCGGAGCCTGTGGTCAATATCAGACAGCGGGGGTCTGCTCTTGCGATTGATCACAGGGAGCTGGGGTTCTGCTCCTGCCCATGGCCGAATGCTTACTCTGGAGGCTTTCTGCCTTGGGTAGGAGCAGAGCCTATGATTGATTGAAGGAAGCAGGAGTCCACTCCTAAGATCGATTGTAGGGAGATAGAGGTCCGGTCCTACCCCATGCTGAAACCCTGCACCAGAGGCAGGACTGGAGCCTGCGATTGATCACAGGGAGCTGAGGTTCTGCTCCTGCGATCAATCGCAAAGAGCTGGGAGTCTGCTCCTGCCAAAGGCCGAAAGGCGCCAGAGGCAGGAGCAGAGCCTGCGATCGATTGCAGGGAGATGGGGGTCAGCCCCTGAGATCGATTGCAGGGAGGTAGAGGTCCGGTCCTACCCAATGCCAAAATCCTGCACCAGAGGCAGGACTGGAGCCTGCGATTGATAGCAGGGAGCTGGGGGTCCACTCCTGCCCAAAGCCAAATCTTCCCCCGGAGGCTTTCGGCCTTCGGCAGGAGTGGAGCCTGTGATCAATCTCAGAGAGCTGAAGTTTGCTCCTGCGATAGATCGCAGGGTGCTGAGGGTCCGCTCCTGTCCAGGGCCGAATGCTTCCCACAGAAGCTTTCGGCCTTGGGCAGGAGCAGAGCTTGCAATCAATTGCAGGGAGCAGGGGTCTGCTCCTGCGATTGATAGCAGAGAGCGGGGGTTTGTTTCTGCATTTGATCGCAGGGAGCTGGGGGTCCGCTCCTACCCAAGGCCAAAACTTCCCCCGGAGGCTTTCCGACTTTGGCAGGAGTGGAGCCTGTAATCGATCGCATAGAGCGGGGGTCCGTTCTTGCAATTGATCGCAGGGAGTTGGGGGTCCACTCCTGCCCCAGGCCAAAACTTCCCCGGAAGGCTTTCGGCTTGGCAGGAGCAGAGACTGTGATTGATCGCAGAGAGAGGGGGTCAACTCTTGCGATTGATTGCAGGTAGCTAGGAATCCGCTTCTGCACAAGGCCCAAAGCTTCCCCAGAAGGCTTTTGGCCTTTGGCAGGAGCAGAACCTGTGATCGATCTCAGACAGTGGGGGTCCACTCCTGCGATTGATCACAGGGAGCTGGAGGTCCGCTCCTGCCCAAGGCCGAAAGCCTACACTGGAGGCAGGAACAGAGCCTGCGATCGATTGCAGGGAGCAAGGGTCTGCTCTTGCAATTGATCGCAGGGAGCTGGGGGTCCACTCCTGCCAAAGGCCAAAAGCCTCCACCAGAGGCTTTTGGCCTTGGGCAGGAGCGGAGCCTGTGATTATTTGCAGGGAGCTGCGGGTCCACACCCGCGATTGATAGCAGGGAGCTGGAGGTCCGATCCTGCAGAATGCCGAAAGCCTCTGCCGAAGGCTGGAGCAGAGCCTGTGATCGATTGCAGAGACCAGGGGTCTGCTACTGCGATTGATCGCAGGGAGCTGGGGGTCGGCTACTCCCCAAGGCCCAAAGCTTCCCCAGAAGGCTTTCGGCCTTGGGAAGGAGCAGATCATGTGATAGATTGCAGAGAGCAGGGGTCTGCTCCTGCAATTGATCACAGGGAGCTGGGGGTCCACTCCTGAACAAGGCCAAAAGCCTCCGTCTGAGGCTTTCAGCCTTGGGCAGGAGCAGAGCCTGCGATCAATGGCAGGGAGATGGGGGTCAGCTCCTGAGATCGATTGCAGGGAGGTAGAGGTCCGGTCTTACCCAATGCCGAAATCCCACACCAGAGACAGGAGCAGAGCCTGCGATCGATTGCAGGGAGCAGGAGTCTGCTCCTGCGATTGATCGCAGGGAGCTGGGGGTCTGCTCCTGTTCAAGGCCAAAACTTCCCCCGGAGGCTTTCGGCCTTTGGCTGGAGAGGAGCCTATGATCGATCTCAGACAGCGGGGGTCCACTCCTGCGATTGATCACAGGAAGCTGGGTTTCAGCTCTTGTCTATGGCCGAATGCTTTCCCCGGGGGCTTTCCTACTTGGGCAGGAGCACAGCCTGCAATTGACTGCAGGAATCGGGGCTACGCTCCTGCATTCAATCGCAGGGTCCTGTAGGTCTGCTCCTGCCCAAGGCCGAAAGCTACCCCGGAACACTTTCGTCCTTGGGCAGGAGCGGAGCCTATGATCGATCACAGAGAGGGGGGTCCACTCTTGTGATTGATCGCAGGGAGCTGGGGGTCCCCTTCTCCCAAGGCCCAAAGCTTCCCCAGAAGGCTTTTGCCTTGGACAGGAGCTGAGCCTGTGATAGATCACAGAGAGCGGGGGTCCTCTCTGGCAAATGATCGCAGGTAGCTGGGGGTGCACTCCTGCACAAGTCCCAAATGTTCCCCCAGAGCCGTTCGATTGATCTGACACAACGGGGGTCCTCTCCTGCGACTGATCACAGGAACCTGGGGTTCAGCTCCTGCCCAGGCTCCGACTTTCCTACTTGGGAAGGGGGTCCGCTCCTGTCCATGGCCGAATGCTTCCCTTGGAGGCTTTCGACCTTCGGCAGGAGCAGAGCCTGTGATCGTTTGCAAGGACAGGGGTAGGCTCCTGCAATTGATCGTAGGGAGCTGAAGGTCCGCTCCTGTGATCAATCGCAAAGAGCTGGGGGTGCGCTCCTGGACAAGGCCAAAGCCTCCGCCTGAGGCTTTCGGCCTTGGGAAGGATCAGAGCCTGCGATCGATGGTAGAGAGATGGGGGACAGCTCCTGAGATCTATTGCAGGGAGCTAGATGTCCGGTCCTACCCGATGCCGATATCCTGCACCAGAGGCAAGACTGGAGCCTGCGATCGATTGCAGGGAGCGGGGGTCTGCTCCTGAGATTTATCGCAGAGAGTGGGGGTTTGTTCCTGCAATTGATCGCAGGGAGCTGGGGGTCTGCTCCTGGCCAAGGCCGAAACTTCCCCTGGAGGCTGTCTGCCTGGGGCAGGAGCAGAGCCTGTGATCGATTGCAAGGAGTGGGTGTCTTCTCCTGCGATCGATCGCAGGGAACCCGCTCCTGAACAAGGCCAAAAGCCTCCGCCAGAGGCTTTCGACCTTGGGCAGGAGCGAAGCCTGCGACTGTTCGCAGGGAGCTGCGAGTCCACACCTGTGATCGATAGCAGGGAGCTGGAGGTCCGCTCCTGCCGAAGGCCGAAAGCCTCCGTCAGAGGCTGGAGTAGAGCCTGCGATCGACTGCAGGGAGCAGAGGTCTGCTACTGCGATTGATTGCAGAGAGCTGGGGGTCCGCTCCTGCCCAATGCCAAAAGCCTCCGCCAGAGACTTTTGTCCCTGGGCAGAAGCGAAGCCTGCAATCGATTGCAAGAATCGGGGGTCCACTCCTGCGATCAATCGCAGGGTCCTGGAGGTCCACTCCTGACCAAGGCTGAAAGCCACCCCAGAATGCTTTCGGCCTTGGGCAGGAGCTGATCCTCCGATCATTCTCAGAGAGCATGGGTCCAATCCTGCAATTGATCGCAGGTAGCTGGGGGTCCACTCCTGCCCAAGGCCCAAAGCTTCCCCCAGAGCCTTTCAGCCTTTGGCAGGAGCGGAGCCTGCGATCAATTGCAGAGAGCAGGGGTCCACTCTTGTGATGGATCGCAGGGAGCTGGGGGTCCGCTTCTGACCAAGGCCCAAAGCTTCCCCAGAAGCCTTTCAGCGGACCCCCAGCTCCCTGCGATCAATTGCAGTCTCCACTCCTGCCCAAGGCCGAAAGCCTCTAGCAGAGGAACGGACTGCCAGCTCCCTGCAATCGATCATAGGAGCTGACACCGAGTTCCCTACAATTGATCACAGGAGCGGACCCCCAGCTCCATGCAATTGATTGCAGAAGTGGACACCCACTCCCTGAATTCTATGGCTGGTTCCTCTCTTGGCCAAGGTTGAAAGCCTATGGCAGAGGCTTTTAGCCTTGGGCAGGAGCGGAACCCCAGCTATCTGTGATCAATCGCAGGAGCCAATACCAACCCCCTGTGATCGACTGCAGGCTCCGCTCCTGACCAAGGCCGAAAGTATCCGGGGGAAGCTTTTGGCCTTGGGCAAGACAGGACCCCCAGCTCCCTGAGATCAATGGTAGGAGCGGAACCAGAGCTCCCTGCGATCCATCACAGGAACGGACCCCCATCTCCCTGTGATCGATCACAAAGCCAAACCCCAGCTCTCTGCGGTCAATCCATAAGGGGACCCCTGTACCCTGCAATCGATCACAGGCTCCACTCCTGACCAAGTCCGAAAGCCTCCGAAGCTGAGGCTTTTGGCCTTGGGCAGGAGCGGAACCCCAGATCCTTGCGATCAATCGCAGGAGCGAACCCCTGCTCCTGGCAATCTATTGCAGGCTCCGCTTCTGTACAAGGCCTCAAGCCTCAGCGGAGGCTTTTAGCCTTGGACAAGAGTGGACCCCCAGCAACCTGGGTCAATCGCAGGAGCGGACCCCCGCTCTCTGCGATTGATCGCAGGCTCCGCTTATGCCTCTTGTGGAGGCTTTCGGCCTTGGGCAGGAGCGGACCTCCAGCTCCCTGCAATCGATCATAGGAGTGGACCCCCAGCTCCCTGCGATCGATCACACAGCGGACCCCCAGCTCTATGCGATTGATGGTAGGAGCAGATCACTGCTCCCTGCAATCGATAATAGCCTTGCTCCTGCCCAAAGCCAATAGTCTTTGGCAGAGGCTTTTGGACTTAGACTGGAGCAGACCCCCAGCTCCCTGGGTCAATCACAGGAGCGGATGCCCGCTCCCTGCAATTGATGGCAGGCTCCGCTCCTGCCTCCGGTGGAAGCTTTCGGCCTTCGGCAGGAGCCAAACCCAGCTCCCTGCGATTGATCGCAGGCTCCGCTCCTGACCAAGGCCGAATATCTCCGGGGGAAGCTTTTGGCCTTGGGCAGGAGAGGACTCCCAGCTCCCTGTGAACAATTGCAGGAGCAGACCCCCAGCTCCCTGCGACCGATCACAAAGCTGACCCCCAGCTCTCTGCGATCGATCCAGAAGGGACCCCTGCACCCTGCAATCGATCACAGGCTCCGCACCTCACCAATTCCGAAAGCCTCGGGCAGAGGCTCTTGGCCTTGGGTAGGAACGAACCCCCAGTTCTCTGCGATCGATCGCAGGCTCCGCTCCTGCCACTGGCGGAGGCTCTCGGCCTTGGGCAGGAGCAGACCCCCAGCTCCGTGTGATCGATCACTGCCTTGTTTCCTGCTTCTGGCGGAGGCTTTTAGCCTTGGGCAGGAGCGGAACCCCAGCTCCCTGCAATCGATCGCAGGAGCCAACACCAGCTCCCTGCGATTGATCGCAGGCTCTGCTCCTGACCAAGGCTGAAAGTATCCAGGGGAAGCTTTCGGCCTTGGGCAAGACAGGACCCCAAGCTCCCTGAGATCAATGGTAGGAGCGGACCCAGAGCTCCCTGCGAACAATCACAGGAGCGGACCCCCATCTCCCTGTGATCTATCACAAAGCCGAACCCCAGCTCTATGTGGTCAATCCAGAAGGGGACCCCTGCACCCTGCAATCGATCACAGGCTCCGCTCCTGACCAAGTCCGAAAGCCTCCGAGGCTGAGGCTTTTGGCCTTGGGCAGGAGCGGAACCCCAGCTCCTTGTGATCAATTGCAGGAGCGGACCCCCGCTCCCGGCAATCTATTGCAGGCTCCGCTTCTGTACAAGGCCTAAAGCCTCAACGGAGGCTTTTAGCCTTGGACAAGAGCGGACCCCTAGCAATCTGGGTCACTAACCCCCGCTCTCTGTGATTGATCGCAGGCTCCGCTTATGCCTCTTGTGGAGGCTTTCGGCCTTGGGCAGGAGCGGACCCCCAGCTCCCTGCAATCGATCACAGGAGCGGACCCCCAGCTCCCTGCGATCGATCACACAGCGGACCTTCAGCTCTATGCGATCGATCGCAGGAGCGGACCACCGCTCCCTGCAATCGATCGCAGCCTTGCTCCTGACCAAGGCCGAAAGCCTCTGGCGGAAGTTTTCGGCCTTCGGCAGGAGCCAAACCCAGCTCCCTGCGATCGAACGCAGGCTCCGCTCCTGCCTCTGGTGGAGGCTCTCGGCCTTGGGCAGGAGTGGAAGCCCAGTCCCTGCGATCGATTGCAGGCTCCACTTCTGCCTCCGGCAGACCTTTTCACACTTGGGCAGGAGAGGACCACCAGCTCCCTGCGATTGATCACAGGAGTGGACCCCCAGTACCATGTGATCGATCGCAGGATTGAACCCCCGAACCCTGCCATCAATTGGAGGATGAGCTCCTGTCAAAGAACGAAAGCCTCCGGGGGAAGCATTCGAACATGAGCAGGAATGGACCCCCAGCTCCCTGTGATCAATCGCAAGGCGCTGGGGGTCCTCTCCTGTCCAGGGCCGAATGCTTCCCACAGAGGCTTTCGGCCTTGGGCAGGAGCAGAGCCTGTGATTGATTGCAGGGAGCGGGGGTCTTTTCCTGCGATAGATTGCAGGGAGCTGGGGGTCCACTCCTGAACAAGGCCACAAGCCTCTGCTTTTGGCCTTGAGCAAGAGTGGAGGCTGCGATTGTTCACAGGGAGCTGCGGGTCAACACCTGCGATCGATAGAAGGGAGCTGGAGGTCCGCTCCTGCCAAAGGCCGAATGCCTCCGCCGGAAGCAGGAGCAGAGCATGCGATCGATTGCAGGGAGCAGGGGTCTGCTACTGCGATTGATCTCAGGGAGCTGGGGGTTTGCTCCGGCTCAAGGCCAAAAGCTTCTGCCACAGATTTTCGGCCTTGGGCAAGATCGGAGCCTGCAATTGATTGCAGGATTTGGGGGTCCGCTCATGTGATCGATCGCAGGGTCCTGGGGGTCTGCTCCTGCCAAGGCCGAAAGCTACCCCAGAACACTTTCAGCTCTGTGCAGGAGCAGAGACTGCAATCGAGCGCAGGGAGCAGGGGTCCGATCCTGTGATTGATCGCAGGGTGCCCAGGGTCAATTCCTGCCCAAGGCTGAAAATTCCCCCGGAGGCTTCGGCCTTTGGCAGGAGTGGAGCCTGTGATAGGTCGCAGAGAATGGGGGTCAGCTCCTGCAATTGATCGCAGTTAGCTGGGATTCCACTCTTGCACAAGGTGCAAAACTTCCCCTGGAGCCTTTCAACCTTTGGCAGGAACAGAGACTGTGATCGATCTTAGACAGCAGGTGTCTACACCTGTGATTGATCACAGGGAGCTGGGGGCCTGCTCCCGACCATGGCCAAATGCTTCCTCCGAAGGCTTTCCACCTTGGGCAGGAACTGAGACTGCGATGGATTGCAGGGAGCGGGTGTCCGCTCCTGAGATTGATTGAAGGGAGACAGAGGTCCGGTCCTACCCAATGCCGAAAGCCTGCACCGGAGGCAGGAGCGAAGTCTGCAATTGATTGCAGGGAGCAGGCGTCTGCTCCTGCGATTGATTGCAGGGCGCTAGGGGTCCGCTCCTGCCCAAGGCCAAAAATTCCCCTGGAGGCTTTTGGCCTTGGGCAGGAGAGGAGCCAGTGATCGATTTTAGCGAGTTCGGGGTCCACTCCTGAAAAAGGCCAAAAGCCTCTGCCAGAGGCTTTCACCCATTGGCAGGAGCGGAGCCTGTGAATGTTCGCAGGGAGCTGTGGGTCTACACCTGCGATCGATAGCAGGGAGCTGGAGGTCCGCTCCTGCCCATGGACGAAAGCCTCTGCCAGAGGAAGGAGCAGAGCCTGGGATCGATTGCAGGGAGCAGGGTCTGCTACTGTGATTGATCCCAGAGGGCTGGGGTTTCGCTCCTCCCCAAGGCCAAAAGCCTCCACCAGAGACTTTCAGTCTTGGGCAGGAGCGAAGCCTGCAATCGATTGCAGGAATCGGGGGTCCACTCCTGCGATCGATCGCAGGGACTTGGGGGTCCAATCCTGCCCAAGGCCGAAAGCTACTCCAGAAGGCTTTTGGGCTTGGTCAGGAGCGGAGCCTGTGATCGATCGCAGAGAGCGGGGGTCCGTTCCTGAAATTGATCGCAGGCAGGTGGGGGTCCGCTCCTGCCCAAGGCCACAACTTCCCCCAGAGGCTTTTGGCCTTTCTCAGGAGTGGAGCCTGTGATAGATAGCAGAGAGCGGGAGTCCAATATTGCGATCAATAGCAGGGTCCTGGGGGTCTGCGCCTGCACAAGGCCGAAAGCTTCCCCAGAAAGCTTTCAGCCTTGGGCAGGAGCGGAGCCTTCAATTGATCGGAGAGATTGGGGGTCCGCTCCTGTGATTGATTGCAGGGTGCTCGGGGTCCACTTCTGCCCAAGGCCAAAACTTCCTCTGGAGGCTTTTGGCCTTTGGCAGGAGGAGAGCCTGTGATGGATCGCAGGGAGCGGGGGTCCACTCTTGTGATCGATCGCAGGGAGATGTGGGTCCACTTCTGCCAAGGGCCCATAGCTTCCCCCAGATCCTTTCGGCCTTTGGCAGGAGCGGAGCCTGTGATCAATCTCAGACAGCAGGGGTCTGCTCCTGAAATTGATCAAAGGGAGCTGAGGGTCTGCTCCTGCCCATTGCCGAATGCTTCCCCCGCAGGCTTTACGCCTTGTGCAGAAGCGGAGACTGTGATTGATTGCAGGGAGCTAGAGGTCCGGTCCTACCCAATGCCGAAATCCAGCACTGGAGGCAGGAAGGGAGCCTGTGATCCATTGCAGGGAGCAGGGGTCTGCTCCTACGATTGATCGCAGGTGGCTGGGGTCTGCTTCTGCCCAAGACCAAATATTCCCCGGAGGCTTTCGTCTTTGGGTATGAGTGGAAGCTGTGATCGACTGCAGGGAGCAGAGGTCTTCTCCTGCGATCGATGGCAGGGAGCTGGGGGTCCACTCCTGAACAAGGCCAAAAGCCTCTGCCAGAGGCTTTCACCCATTGGCAGGAGTGGAGCCTGCAATTGTTTGCAGGGAGTTGCGGGTCCGCACCTGCGATCGATAGCAGGGAGCTGGAGGTCCAATCCTGCCCAAGGACAAAATTTCCCCCGGAGGCATTTGGCCTTTGGCAGGAGAGGAGCCTGTGATTGATCTCTGAGAGTGGGGGTCCACTCTTGTGATCGATTGCAGGGAGATGAGGTCCGCTACTGCCCAAGGCCCAAGGCTTCCCCAGAAGGCTTTTGGCCTTGGGCAGGAGGGGATCATGTGATAGATCGCAGACAGCGGGGTCAGCTCCTGCGATTGATCACAGGGAGCTGGGGGTCTGCTCCTGACCATGGCTGAATGCTTCCCCTGGAGGCAGTCTGGTTTGGGCAGGAGCGAAGCCTGTGATGGATTGCAGGGAGCGGGCTCCACTCTTGTGATCGATCGCAAGGAGATGGTAGTCCGCTTCTGCCCAAGATCCAAAGCTTCCCCGAAAGGCTTTCGGCCTTGGGAAGGAGCAGAGCCTGTGGTAGATCGCAGAGAGCGGGGGTCTGCTCCTGCAATTGATCACAGGTTGCTGGAGGTCCACTCCTTCACAAGGCCCAAAGCTTCCCCCAGAGCCTTTCGGACTTTGGCAGCAGCGGAGCCTGAGATCGATCTCAGATAGCGGGGGTCTGCACCAGCGATTGATCACAGGTAGCTGGGGGGTCCACTCCTTAACAAGGCCAAAAGCCTCTGCCAGAGGTTTTCAGCCTTGGGCAGGAGCGGAGCCTGCGATTGTTCACAGGGAGATGCGTGTCCGCACTTGAGATCGATAGCGGGGAGTTGTAGGTCCACTCCCGCCGAAGGCCGAAAGCCTCCGCCAGAGGCAGGAGCAGAGCCTGAGATAGATTGCAGGAGCGGGGGTTCACTCCCGCGATCGATCGCAGGGAGCTGTGGTTCCGCTCCTGCAATCGATTGCAAGGAGCTTGAGGTCCGCTATTGCCCAAGGCTGAAAGCTTCCCCTGGGGGCATTCGGCCTTGGGCAGGAGCGAAGCCTGCAATTGATCGCAGGGAGCTGGGGGTCCACTCTTGCCCAAGGCCGAAACTTCCCCCATAGGCTTTCTGCGTTTGGCAGGAGCAGAGCCTGTGATCGATCGCAGAGAGCGGGGGTCCGCTCCCATGATCGATCGCAGGGAGTTTGGGGTCCGATCTTTCCATGGCCAAATGTTTACCTAGGAGGCTTTCAGCCTTGTGCAGGAGCGGACCACCAGCTCACTGCGATCGATTGTAGGAGCAGACCCTCCCCTCCCTGCGATCAATCACAGGAGCAGACCCCCAGCTCTCTGCGTTGGATCTTAGGAGGGGACTACCGCTCCCTGCAATCGATGGCAGGCTCTGCTCCTGCCCAAGGCCAAATGCTTCTGGCAGAGGCTTTCGGCCTTGGGCAGGAGCGGAACCCTAGCTCCCTGCTATCGATTGCAGGAGTGGACCCCGGCTCCCTGCCATCGATCGCAGGCTCCGCTCCGACCTCCAGCAGAGGCTTTCGTCCTTGGGCAGGAGCTGAATCACACTCTGTGAGATCGATCACAGGCTCCGCTCCTGCCAAAGGCCGAAAGCCTTCAGGGGAAGATTCAGCCTTGGGCAGGAGTGGACCCTCACCTCCCTGTGATCAATCACAGGAATGGACCCCCGCTCCCTGCGATCGATCACAGGCTCCACTCCTGCCCAAGGCCAAAAGCCTCTGGGGGAAGCTTTTGGCCTCGGGCAGGAGCAGACCCCCAGCTCCCTGCAATCAATTGCAGGAGCGGACACCCGGTGTCCCCCAAGTGAACCCCAAGCTCCCGGTGATCAATAGCAGGAGTGGACACCCGCTCCCTGCGATTGTGTCCAGGTGGCTTTCGGCCTTGGGTAGGAGCAGACTCCAATCTCCTTGCGATCAACTGCAGGAGAGGACACCCGCTGTCTGCGATCAATCGCATGAGCGAAGCCTGTGATCGATCGCAGGGAGCGCAGGTCCATTCCTGTGATTGATCACAGGGAGTTGGGGGTCCGCTCCTGCCCATGGCTAAAAGCCTGTGGCGAACACTTTAGGCCCTGGGTAGGAGCGGAGCCTGCCTTCGATTGCAGGGAGTGGGGGTCCGCTCCTGCAATCGATCACAGAGCGCTGAGGGTCCTCTCCTGCGATTGATCATAGGGATCTGGGAGTCCGCTCCTGCCCAAGGCCAAAAGCCTCCGCTGGAGGCAGGAGTGGAGCCTGCAATCAATCGCAGGGAGCGGGTGTCCACTCCTGCTATTGACCACCGGGAGCTTGGGGTTCACTCCTGACCAAGGCTGAAAGCCGCCTGTGATAGATGTCAGGGAGGTGGGGATCCGCTCCTGCGATTGATTGCATGGAGCTGGAGGTCCACTTCTGCCCAAGGTCGAAAGCCTTCGCCAGAGGATTTTGGCGTTGGGCAGAAGCAGAGCATTCAATCAATTGCAGGCAGCGGGGGTCTGCTCCTGCGATCGATCTCAGGGAGCTGGGGGTCCGCTCCTGTGATCGTTTGGAGGGAGCTGGTAGTCCGCTCCTGCCTACGGCTGAAAGTCTCCACCAGAGGCTTTCGGACTTTGGCAGGAGTGGAGCCTGCGATTGATGGCAGGGAGTTTGGGGTCCGCTCCTGCCCATGGCCGAAAATTCCCCCAGAAGCTTTTGGCCTTTGGCAAGAGCGGAGCCTGTGATCGATCGCAGGGAGCTGGGTGTCTGCTCCGGCCCATGGCTGAATGCTTCCCCAAAGGCTTTTGGCCTTGGGAAGGAGCGGAGCCTGCGATCGATCGCAGGGAGCTGGGGGTCCGCTCCTGCAATTGATTGCAGGGAGCTGGGGTCCGCTCCTGCCCAAGGCCGAAAGCTCCCCCGGGGGCTTTCGGCCTTGGGGAGGAGCGAAGCCTGCGATTGATCGCAGGGAGCTGGGGTCCACTCTTGCCCAAGGCCGAAACTTCCCCCGTAGGCTTTCCGCCTTTGCAGGAGCAGAGCCTGTGATCGATCACAGAGAGCGGGGGTCTGCTGCTATGATTGATCACAGGGAGTTGGGGGTCCAATCTTGTGCATGGCCAAATGTTTACCCATGAGGCTTTCGGCCTTGGGCAGGAGCGGACCTCCAGCTCCCTGCAATCAATTGTAGGAGCAGACCCCCAGCTCCCTGCAATCAATTGTAGGAGAAGACCCTCAGCTCCCTGCGATCGATCACAGGAGCAGACCCCCAGCTCTCAGCGTTCGATCTTAGGAGCGGACTCCCACTCCCTGCAATCGATGGCAGGCTCCGCTCCTGCCCAAGATCGAATGCCTCTGGCAGAGGCTTTTAGCCTTGGGCAGAAGTGGAACCCCAGCTCCTTGCGATCCATCCCAAACTCGGCTTCGGCCTTGGGCAGGAACAGAACCCTAGCTCCCAGTGATCAATAGCAGGAGCGGACACCCAGCTTCCTGTGATCGTGTCCAGGTGGCTTTCGGCCTTGGGTAGGAGCAGACTCCAATCTCCCTGCGACTGATCGCAGGAGAGGACACCCGCTGTCTGCGATCAACTGAAGGAGCAGAGCCTATGATCGATCACAGGGAGTGCAGGTCCATTCCTGTGATTGATCACAGGGAGTTGGGGATCCGCTCCTGCACATGGCTGAAAGCCTCTGGTGAATGCCTTAGACGTTGGGTAGGGTCGGAGCCTGCCTTCGATTGCAGGGATTGGGGGTCCGCTCCTGCGACCGATCACAGAGTGCTGGGGGTCCTCTCCTGCGATCGATCGTAGGGATCTGGGAGTCCGCTCCTGCCCAAGGCCGAAAGCCTCCGCCGGAGGCAGGAACAGAGCCTGCAATCAATCACAGGAAGCAGGTGTCCGCTCTTGCTATTGATCACCGGGAGCTTGGGGTCCACTCCTGCCCAAGGCTGAAAGCCACCTGTGATTGATGGCAGGGAGCTGGGGGTCCACTCCTGCGATTGATCGCAAGGAGCTGCTAGTCCGCTCCTGCTTACAGCTGAAAGTCTCCACCAGAGGCTTTTGGCCTTTGGCAGGAGCGGAGCCTGCAATTGATGGCAGGGAGTTTGGCGTCCGCTCCTGCCCATGGCCGAAAATTCCTCCAGAAGCCTTAGGCCTTTGGCAAGAGCGGAGCCTGTGATTGATTGCAGGGAACTGGGTGTCCGCTCCGACCCATGCCTGAATGCTTCCCCAAAGGCTTTTGGCCTTGGGCAGGAGCGGAGCCTGCGAATGGATTGATTGTAGTGAGTTGGGGGTCCACTCTTGCATAAAGCCGAAACTTCCCCTGTAGGCTTTCCGCCTTTGCAGGAGTAGAGCCTATGATCAATTGCAGAGAGTGGGGGTCCACTCCGATGATTGATCGCAGGGATTTGGGGGTCCAATCTTTCCCATGGCCAAATATGTTTACCCAGGAGGCTTTTGGTCTTGGGCAGGAGCGGACCCCCAACTCCCTGCGATCGATTGTAGGAGCCGACCCTCAGCTCCCTGCGATTGATCACAGGAGCAGACCCCCAGCTCTCTGCGTTCGATCTTAGGAACCGACTCCTGGTCCCTGCAATCGATGGCGGGCTCCGCTTCTGCCCAAGGTTGAATGCCTCTGGCGGAGGCTTTTGGCCTTAGGTAGAAGCGGACCCCCAGCTCCTTGTGATCAATCCCAAGCTCCGCTGCTGCCTCCAGCAGAGGCTTTCGGCCTTGGGCAGGAGCAGAAACCCACTCTCTGAGATCGATCACAGCCTCCACTACTGCCCAAGGCCTAAAGCCTTCGGTGAAAGTTTCGGCCTTGGGCAGGAATGGACCCCCACCTCCCTTGATCAATCACAGGAATGGACCCACGCTCCCCGTAATCGATCACAGACTCTGGTCCTGCCCAAGGCCGAAAGCCTCTGGGGGAAGCTTTTGGCCTTGGGCAGGAGCAGATCCCCAGCTCCCTGAAATCGATCACAGGAGAGGACGCCCAGCTCCCTGCGATCGATTGCAGGCGGCTTTAGGCCTTGGGCAAGAGCTGACCCCCATCTCCCTGTGATCAATCACAGGAGAGGACCCCCACTCTCTGTGATCGATCGCAGCTTCATCTCCTGCCCAAGGTCCAAAATCTCTGCGATCGATCGCAGGCTCCGCTCCTGCCTCCATTGAAGGCTTTCGGCCTTGGGCAGGAGCAGACCCAAATCTCCCTGCGATCGATCGCAGGAGAGGACCCCACTCTCTGAGTTCAATTGCAGGAGCGGAGCCTGTGATCGATTTCAGGGAGCGCAGGTCCATTCCTGTGATCGATAACAGGGAGCTGGGGTCTGCTCCTGCCCAAGTCCGAAAGCTTCCCCCGGGTGCTTTCGGCCTTGGGCAGGAGCGAAGATTGCGATTGATTGCAGGGTACTGGGGATCCACTCTTGCCCAAGGCCAAATCTTCCTCCGTAGTCTTTCTGCCTTTGGCAGGATTAGAGCCTGTTATCGATCACAGAGAGTGGGGGTCCGCTCCTATGATCGGTCGCAGGGAATTGGGGGTCTGATCTTGCCCATGGCCAAATGTTTACCTAGGAGGCTTTCAGCCTTGGGAAGGAGTGGACCCCCAGCTCCCTGCGATCAATTATAGGAGTGGACCCTCTGCTCCTGAAAGGGCAGAGCAGGACAGCACAAAATGTACTGTACCCTCCATCCCGTGTAACTATATATATGACTCCTTTTTCTGAGAAAACCGCGAGAATGTAACAGTTGCTTAAACCTGCCAATAGGAATGTAGAGAAGTAGACTCAGTCCAAATTAGGCAATCTCTGTAACCCACGTCACTTCCCTAAGCCCACCCAAATGACCAACCCTTTATAACTCATCGCTCCCCCGGGGATCGCTCTCTGGCCCCACTGCTGCATCAGGAGGAGGCTGGGAGCCAAACCCGGGTTTGAATAAAGACTTTGCTTTTGCATCGGAGAAAAGGCTCCCTGGTGGTTGATTATTGGGGACCCTGAACTCTGGGCATAACACTCCCTGCGATTGATCACAGGAGCAGACCCCCAGCTCTCTGTGTTCGATCTTAGGAGCAGACTACAGCTCCCTGCAATCGATGGTAGGCTCCGCTTCTGCCCAAGGTCGAATGCCTCTGGCAGAGGCTTTCAGCCTTGGGCAGGAGCGGACCCCCAGTTCTCTGCAATCGTTCGCAGGAGTAAACCCCCAGCTTCCTGCGATTGAGTCTAGGTGGCTTTTGGCCTTGGGAGAAGCGGACTCCAATCTCCCTGCGATCAATCCCAGTAGAAAACACCTGCTCTCTGCGATCAATTGCATGAGCAGAGCCTGAGATCGATCGCAAGGAGCGCAGATCCATTCCTGTGATTGATTACAGGGAGTTGTGGGACCATGGCTGAAAGCCTCCGGCGAACGCTTTATGCCTTGGGTAAGAACAGAGACTGCCTTCGATTGCATGGAGTGGGGGTCCACTCCTGTGACGATCACAGAGCGCTGGGCATCCTCTCCTGCGATCAATTGTAGGGATCTGGGAGTCCGCTCCTGCCCAAGGCCTTAAGCCTCCGCCGGAGGCAGGAGTGGAGCCTGCAATCGATTGCAGGGAGCAGGTGTCTGCTCCTGCTATTGATCACCGGTAGCTTGCGGTCCACTCCTGCCCAAGGCTGAAAGCCGCCTGTGATCGATGGCAGGGAGGTGGGGATTCGCTCCTGCGATCAATTGCATGGAGCTGGAGGTCTGCTCCTGCCCGTGGTTGAAAGCCTTCGCCAGAGGATTTTGGCATTGGGCAGAAGCGGAGCCTTTGATCAATTTCAGGCAGCGGGGGTCTGCTCCTGCGATCGATCTCAGGGAGCTGGGGGTCCGCTCCTGCGATCGATTGCAGGGAGCTGGTAGTCTGCTCCTGCCCAAGGCTGAAAGTCTCCACCAGAGGCTTTCGGTCTTTGGCAGGAGTGGAGCCTGCGATTGATGGCAGGGAGTTTGGGGTCCGCTCCTGCCCATGCCCGAAAATTCCCCAGAAGCTTTCAGCCTTTGGCAAGAGCGGAGCCTGTGATCGATTGCAGGGAGCTGGGTGCCCGCTCCGGCCCATGGGTGAATGCTTCCCCAAAGGCTTTTGGCCTTGGGCAGGAGCGGAGCCTGCGATTGATTGAAGGAGCGCGGTTCCGCTCTTGCGATCAATTGCAGGGAGCTGGGGTTCCGCTCCTGCCCAAGGCCGAAACTTCCCCGGTAGGCTTTCCACCTTTGCAGGAGAAGAGCCTGTAATCAATCGCAGAGAGCGGCGGTCTGCTCCTATGATTGATCGCAGGGATTTGGGGTCCGATCTTGCCCATGGCCAAATGTTCTCCCAGGAGGTTTTCGGCCTTGGGCAGGAGCAGACCCCCAGCTCCCTGTGATCAATTTTAGGAGCAGACCCCCAGCTCCCTACGATTGTTCCCAGGTGGCTTTCGGTCTTGGGTAGTAGCAGACCCCAATCTCCCTGCGATCTATCGCAGGAGAGGACACCCGCTCTGTGTGATCAATTTTGCAGGAGTGGAGCCTGTGATCAATCACAGGGAGCGCAGGTACATTCCTGTGATTGGTAACAGGGAGCTGGGGGTCCGCTACTGCCCACGGATGAAAGCCTCTGGCGAATGCTTTAGGCCCTGGGTAGGAGCGGAGCCTGCCTTCGATTGCAGGGAGTGGGGGTCCACTCCTGCAATCGATCACAGAGCGCTTGGGGTTCTCTCCTGCGATCGATCGTAGGGAACTTGGCGTTCCCTACTGCCCAAGGCTGAAAGCCTCACCGGAGGCAGCAGCGGAGCCTGCAATCTATCCCAGGGTGCAGGTGTCCGCTCCTGCTATTGATTACAGGGAGCTTGGGGTCCAGTCCTGCCCAAGGCTGAAAGCCACCTGTGATCGATGGCAGGGAGGTGGGGATCTGCTCCTGTGATCGATTGCATAGAGCTGGAGGTCCGCTCCTGCCCTAGTTCGAAAGCCTTTGCCAAAGGCTTTTGGCATTTGGCAGAAGCGGAGCCTTCGATCAATTGCAGGCAGTGGCGGTCCGGTCCTGCGATCGATCTCAGGGAGCTGGGGGTCCACTCCTATGATCGATCGCAGGGAGCTGGAGTTCTGCTCATGCCCATGGCTGAAAGCTTCCCAAGGAGGCTTTCAGCCTTGGGTTAGAGCGGATCCTGGGAGCTGGCAGTCTGCTCCCACCCAAGGCCGTAACCTCCACCAGACGCGAAAATGTAGCCTGCAATCGATCGCAGGGATCTGGGGGTCTGCTCCTGCTGAAGGCCTTAAGTTTCCATCGGAGGCAGGAGCGGAGCCTGCCATCCATTTCAGGGAGCGTGCATCTGCTTCTGTGATGGATCGCATGGAGCTGGGGGTTCACTCCTGCCCAAGGCCAAAAGCTTCCCCCAGAGGATTTGGGCCTTGGGTAGGAGTGGAGCCTGCAATTGATCGCAGGGAGCTTGGGGTCCACTCCTGCCCAAGGCAGAAAGTTTCCCCCGGAGGATTTCGGCCTTGGGCAGGAGCGGATTCTGTGATCGATCTCAGAGAGCTGGGGTCCGCTCCTGCGACTGATAGCAGGGAGCTGGCATCCGCTCCTGCCCACAGCCGAAAGCTTCCCCAAAAGGCTTTGGGCCCTGGGCAGGAGCGGAGCCTGCGATTGATCGCAGAGAGTGGGGATTCGCTCCTGGTATTGATCGCAGGTAGCTGGGTGTCCGCAAACTTAATGTATTATTAAGGCTTTTAACCTATCACTGTGGAACTTACAGCACTGTCCACAGTAAGTATGCAGTATATAGTAAGATACTAATAGAAAAAGTTATAATAAAATATCTTACTATTTCCTTACTTTTTAATATAGAGACTGGCTTTAAGCACCTAATCTTTACAAAAAATTTTAATTATTTCAACTATTCCTGCCAACATTTTGATAACTTTAATGAAATATTAAATATGCTTACATGCAACCCAGTAAAACCTGGAAAATATTTAAATCCAATCTTACTGACACTTTTAACTGTCATCCTAGTGAATATTTTCTACTCACTTCCTTCAACTGTATTATCAACTGTAAACATGTTAAATTGAAAGGTTATGCTTGAAAAGCCTCAAGTAGAAACATCATGGAACTGTTCAAATTTTAAAAATTCTTCCTTGCTAATGTGCTATTAGAATTGGCCATTGTAACTGCAGAGGAAGGAGAGAAAATGCTGACATCACAGACTCATTTTAACTCAAAAAGGAAATAGTGCATCACATTCAGTCCTACAGGGAAAGCAAGATATAGATCACAAACAATGAAAATTTACTTCCTTTTTTTTTTCCCCAATTTTTTTATTAAGGTATTATATGTGTACATATCTTACCATTGCCCCCCCCACCCCACTCCCATATATGCCCTCACCCCCCAGAGTTTTGCGTCCATTGGTTATGCTTATATGCATGCATACAAGTCCTTTGATTGATCTCTTATCTTCCCCACCTCTCCCTAACCTTCCTGCTGTAATTTGACAGACTGTTTGATGCTTTACTGCCTCTGTATCTATCTTTTTGTTCAAGTTTTTAATGTTCTTTATTATCCATAAATGAGTGAGAGCATGTGGTATTTTTCTTTCATTGACTGGCTTATTTCACTTAACATAATGTTCTCCAATTCCATCCAGGTTGCTGCAAATGGTAAGAATTCCTTCTTTTTTATGGCAGCATAATATTCCATTGTGTAGATGTACCATAGTTTTCTGATCCAGTCATCTGCTGATGGGCACCTAGGCTGTTTCCAGATCTTAGCTATTGTAAATTGTGCTGCTATGAACATAGGGGTGCATATTTCCTTTCTTATTGGTGTTCCCAGTTTCTTAGGATATATTCCTAGAAGTGGGATTACTGGGTCAAATGGGAGTTCCATTTTTAGTTTTTTGAGGAAACTCCATACTGTTCTCCACAGTGGCTGCACCAGTCTGCATTCCCACCAGCAGTGCATGAGGGTTCCTTTTTCTCCGCATCCTCGCCAACACTTGTCGTTTGTTGATTTGTTGATGATAGCCATTCTGACAGGTGTGAGATGATAGCGCATTGTTGTTTTGATTTGCATCTCTCGGATAATTCGTGACGTTGAGCATGTTTTCATGTGTCTCTTGGCCTTCCTTCTGTCTTCTTTGGAAAAGATTCTATTTAGGTCCGTTGCCCATTTTTTTATTGGATCATTTATCTTCCTTTTATTAAGTTGTATAAGCTGCCTGTAGATGTTGGAGATTAAACCTTTATCAGTGATGCCATTTGCGAATATGTTCTCCCATGCAGTGGGCTTTCTTGTTGTTTTGTTGATAGTTTCTTTTGCTGTAAAAAAGCTTTTTATTTTGATGTAGTCCCATTTGTTTATTTTCTCTTTAGCTTCCATTGCCCTACGGGCAGTATCGGTGAAGAAGTTCTTTTGACATATGTCTGAGATTTTGCTGCCTGTGGATTCCTCTAGTATTTTTATGGTTTCCCGTCTTATGTTTAAGTCCTGTATCCATTTTGAGTTTTATTTTTGTGTATGGTGTAAGTTGGTGATCTAGCTTCATTTTTTTGCATGTGTCTGTCCAATTTTCCCAACACCATTTATTGAAGAGACTGTCTTTATTCCATTGTATGTTCATGCCTCCTTTGTCAAATATTAATTGAGCATAGTGGTTTGGATCAATATCTGGATTTTCTATTCTGTTCCATTGATCTATATGTCTGTTCTTGTGCCAGTACCAGGCTGTTTTGAGAATAGTGGCTTTGTAATACAGCTTGAAATCTGGTATTGAGATCCCTCCTACTTTATTCTTCTTTCTCAGGATTGCTGTGGCTATTCGGGGTCTTTTTTTATTCCAGATGAATTTTTGGAGAGTTCTTTCAAGGTCTGTGAAATATGCCGTTGGTATTTTAATGGGGAGTGCATTGAATCTAGATTGCTTTGGGTAGTATGGACATTTTAATGATGTTGATTCTACCAATCCATGAGCATGGTATGTTCTTCCATCTGTTTACGTCTTCCTCTATCTCTTTTTTCAGTGTCCTGTAGTTTTCCGTGTATAGGTCTTTTACCTCCTTAGTTAAGTTTATTCCTAGGTATCTTAATTTTTTTGGTGCGATGGTAAATGGGATTGCCTTTTTAGTTTCTCTGTCTGTAAGTTCACTATTGGTGTATAGAAAGGCCATAGATTTCTTGGCGTTAATTGTGTATCCTGCTACATTGCCGAATTCATTTATTAAGTCTATTAGTTTTTTGACGGAGTCTTTCGGATTTTTTATGTACAATATCATGTCGTCTGCAAATAAAGACAGCTTTACTTGTTCTTTTCCAATTTGGATGCCTTTTATTTCTTCTTCTTGTCTAATTGCAATAGCTAATACTTCCAGTACTATGTCAAACAGGAGTGGTGAGAGTGGGCATCCCTGTCTTGTTCCTGTTCTTAGGGGAAATGTTTTTAGTTTTTGTCCATTGAGTATGATGTTTGCTGTGGGTTTATCATATATGGCTTTTATTATGTTGAGGTATGATCCTTCTATTCCCAGCTTGCTGAGAGTTTTTATCAAGAAAGGGTGTTGGATTTTGTCAAATGCTTTTTCTGCATCAATTGATATGACTATGTGATTTTTATCTCTCAATTTGTTTATGTGATGTATCACGTTTATTGATTTGCGGATACTGTACCATCCTTGCATTCCTGGGATAAATCCTACTTGGTCATGGTGTATGATCTTTCTGATGTACTGCTGGAGCCGATTTGCTAGAATTTTGTTGAGGATTTTGGCATCTATGTTCATGAGGGATAATGGTCTGTAATTCTCTTTCATTGTGTTGTCTTTATCTGGTTTTGGTATTAGGGTGATGCTGGCTTCATAGAAGGAGCTTGGAAGTGTTCCTTCCTCTTGAATTTTTTGGAATAGTCTGAGGAGGGTAGGTTTTAGTTCTTCCTTGAATGTTTGGTAAAACTCTCCTGTGAAGCCGTCATGCCCCGGGCTTTTGTTTGCCGGAAGCTTTTTGATGACTGCTTCAATTTCGTCCATAGTTATTGGCCTATTGAGCTGTTGAGATTCTTCTTGATTGATTTTTGGAAGGTTGTATTTTTCTAGGAATATGTCCATTTCCTCCAGGTTGTCCAGTTTGTTGGAATAGAGCTGTTTGTAGTATTTTGTAACAATCCTTTGTATTTCAGCGGGGTCTGTTGTTATTTCACCTCTTTCATTTCTGATTTTGTTTATTTGGGTCCTCTCTCTTTGCTTCTTGGTGAGCCTGGCTAGAGGTCCATCAATCTTGTTTATCTTTTCAAAGAACCAGCTCTTGGTTTTGTTGATCTTTTGTATTGTTTCTTTGGTCTCTATGTCATTTATCTCCGCTCTGATCTTTGTTATTTCCTTCCTTCTGGTTACACTGGGCTTTTCTTGCTGCTCTTTTTCTAGCTCTTGGAGTTGTAGGGTTAGGTAATTTATTACCATTGTTTCTTGTTTTTTGCAATAGGCTTGTAGAGCTATGAACTTCCCTCTCAAGACTGCTTTCGCTGTGTCCCATAGATTTTGGATTGTTGTGTTTTCATTGTCATTTGTTGCCATGATGTTTTTTATTTCTTCTTTGATCTCTCTGGTGACCCAGTCCTTGTTTAATAGCATGCTGTTTAGTCTCCATGTGTTTGATTTCTTTGGATTGTATTTATTGTAGTTGATTTCCAGTTTTATGCCACTGTGATCTGAGAAGATGCTTGATATAATTTCTATCTTCTTGAATTTGAAGAGACTTTGCCTGTGACCCAGCATATGGTCTATCTTTGAAAATGACCCATGTGCACTTGAGAAGAATGTATATTCTGTAGCTCTGGGGTGAAATGTTCTGAAGATGTCAATTAATTCCATCTGGTCTAGTGAGTCATTTAGGATTGCTGTTTCTTTGCTGATTTTTTGTTTAGAGGATTTGTCCAATGGTGATAGTGGGGTATTAAAGTCTCCTACTATGGTTGTATTGCTATTAATCTCTCCCTTGATATCCTCCAGGAGTTTTTTTATGTATTTGGGTGCTCCTATATTGGGAGCGTATATGCTTACCAGAATTATTTCTTCTTGTTGGATTTCTCCCTTTAGTATTATGAAGTGGCCTTCCTTATCTCTTGTTATGGCTTTTACTTTGAGGTCTAATTTGTCAGATATAAGTATTGCTACCCCAGCTTTTTTTTCATTTCCATTTGCCTGGAAGATATTTTTCCATCCCTTCACTTTCAATCTGTGTGAGTCTCTTGTTCTGAGGTGGGTCTCTTGTAGACAGCATATATATGGGTCATGCGTTTTTATCCATTCAGCCACTCGATGTCTTTTGATTGGAGCATTTAGTCCGTTTACATTTAAAGTTATTACTGAAAGGTATTTGTTTGTAGTCATATCTATTTTTGTGTCTGTATCCCTTCTTACCTGTTTATTTCTTCTTTTTACAGTATTCCCTTTAGCAATTCTTGCATTGCTGGTTTGGTGGTGATAAACTCCCTGAGTCTTTTTTTGTCTGCGAAGCTCCTGATTTCCCCTTCAATTTTGATTGATAGTCTTGCTGTATATAGTATTCTTGGATTCAGTCCTTTGCTTTGCAACACTTTGTATACCTCCTTCCATTCACTTCTAGCTTGTTATGTTTCTGTTGAGTAATCATTTGACAATATGATGGGTGTTCCTTTGTAAGTAACTCTCTGTCTCTCTCTTGCTGCCTTTAAGATTCTCTATTTATCATTTATATTTGCCATTGAGATTATGACATGTCTTGGTGTGGGTCTTTTGGGGTTGATCCTGCTTGGGACTCTCTGTACTTGCGTAACTTTTATCTTTCCCATATCCAGGAAGTTTTCTGTCATTATTTCTTCAAATAGATTTTCTAATCCCTGCTGCTCTTCTTGTCCTTCTGGCAGCCCTATTATACGCATGTTACTTCGCTTCATGTTGTCCTGAAGCTCCCTTAGGCTTTCCTCCTGCTTTTTAATTTTTTTCTCCAATTGCTGTTCAGATTGAGCTTGTTTCTGTACCTGATCTTCTAACTCACTAATTCGGTCCTCTGCTTCTTGTAGTCTACTGTTGAAACTTTCCATGGTGTTTTTGATTGTAGCTATATCACTTTTCATTTCTTCCTGATTCTTGCATAAGTTGTTGATTTTCTCATCCATCCGATGTATAAATTCCACGACCATTACTCTGAACTGCTTTTCGGTCATGTTGCAAGCTTCAGTTTCACTAATTTCCTTTCTTGGCGACTCCACATTTTCTTTCCTCTGTGAGTTATTTCGTTTCCCCATTGTGGCTATCACCAGAAAGCTCAAGCTTCCGTTTGCGTGGACCTGGGCCGTGTGCTGTGGGGACTTCGCTCCACCCGAGTATCACTGAAGTGCTCTGACACTAGGACGTGTGGCTGCCTTTGGTTGGTGGGAACCAGACTTGCCCAGGGTCAGTGTCCCCAGTGTTCCGTGTGGTCTCGTGTGCACACTTAGAATCAGGGGCCCTGTCTGCACCACACTGTTGGTATGTGCCGAAAATGAGATCCTTAGCATGTGCCAGGAGTCAGAGTTTCCCTGTATCTGCACCAAGAATCGAGTGTCAGAGTCTCTGTTGCCTTGTGCAGTTTCTCGTTGAGAATCAGGGTCCCTGTGTGTGCATGCACCAACAATTGGGGTCGTTTGCTCTTAGTGTGAATGCGCTGTGAGTCAGGGATCCCAGGCAGCTGTGTCCGGCGTGCCAAATTCCCTGAAGTGGAGCTGCGTCCTGTGTGTGCTCTCTCTACTGAGCCAAACCGGCTAGGGTGCACACTCTCAAATCCCTGAAGGTGAGCTGCCTTTGTGCACTCTCCCAGAATCCCCGAAGAGGGGCGGAGTCCGTCCTGCGTGCCAAATTCCCCAAAGGGAAGCCCCTTTGTGCACGCTCTAAGATTCCTCGAAGGGGAGCTGTGACCCGCAAGCCAAATTCCCCCCAATTCCCCAAAGGGGAGCCCTCTGTGCGAACTGACAGATTTCCCCAAAGGTGAGCTGCTTCTTCCTGCGCGCCAAATTCCCTAAGGCAGAGCGCGTCCCTTCGCAAAGCTCTGCAGCTTGAGTGAGGGGCGTGACTATTAGTTACTGTGGTGCTATCCGCGTGCGCCTGCGGGGAGGGGGACAGGCTCTTTGACTCATGGGAATCTGCCGGGAAGTCTGGATTCTTGTTGTTTCTTCCTCTGAAGCTGTGATAGCAGTTCTCTGTCCCCAGTGGCTGCAGGGTCCTGGTTTGTGTCAGAAGCCAGGATCCGAGTCTCAGGCAGCTCTGTTTCTCAAGATGGTGTGGTCTCCAAGTCCGCACCAGCCACCGAGAAGTGTCCGCTTTGTGCACGGGGCTCCGCTGTCTAGGACTGCCCCGTTAGGCAGCCCCTTGGAAGACATGCAGAATCTAACTGACCCTAGCTCATACACACACACACACCACACACGTCTACACGTCTACACTCTCCTCTATGGGTTCCTCCGA